>VRLP01001659.1:0-117984 GCA_009660295.1 Lophius piscatorius
GTGATGTGTTCGTGTTTACGAACTCTCATCAGGATCCTTGCAGCACTGTTTTGAACATACTGAAGTCTTTGAAGACTTTTATCAGGGATCCCGGTGAGAAGTGAGTTACAGTAATCCAGTCGGGAGGAGACAAACGCGTGAACCAGCTTTTCAGCATCACTCAAGGTGAGTGAAGAACGGTATGTATGTATGTATGTGTGTGTGTTTTTTTTAAATGTATGTAGGTGTGTGTATGTGTGTTGCAGTAAATGGGTGGGTCAGAGGCAGATATTGTGATTGTCCAAAGGTCGGACACAGCGACTCACCGCTGGGACACGACGTTAAGCTCGACTCTGATTGTCTGATTGAGAGCTTGTTGTTCCGACTCCGGACGATATTCTTGAAATGCGCTGATCAACGCAGTAAAAATAATAACAATGAAAAACTTAAGTCTGTCAAGTAGGGAGGCGCCCCCCTACTTGACAGACCTGACACCTCCCGCTGTACCTGAGGGAAGGAGGCAACGCTGCATTCAAATCACGGAGAAAAACAACCGGCAGGACAACTTTGTGCTTCAAAGACCGAAGAGATCCGAAGAGGAGCCCGGAGAAACGATTCAAGGCCTTTTTCACTCAGCAAACATTCATGAATTCATTAATTTTCAATTTATTCTGAAAGGCGAATCACATGAAAAGTTGCAGCGATCATAATAAGTGATTAGATGTTGATCATTTGAAGCAACTATTTGATTAGTATTTCAGTAAAACCTACGGTGGAATGAATACACTGCAGTATGAACGGTTGGATATCTGATGATGTCAGAACTAGTTTGCAAGGAGGGTCCCGCACCCTTGGCACAATCTTTCTTTGATGAAAATGCTTTGTTTCTTAGAGAGCTCACCCTGATGGATTTTTGTTTGTTTTTGGGCTCAAGGTGCTGAGAAACAGTGACAGATTCTGAGAAATAACCGCAGTCCAAAACACTCTACCACTCATTTGCACTCCCCCTATCTCCCACACTCCCTCGATCCCCCCTTCCAATCACCCGGTCATGGCAGTAGGCCGTCCACACTAATCCTTGGACCTGCTCGAGGTTTTTGTCTGTTAAAAGGCAGTTTATTTCTTTCTTTTTTAATCAAAGGAGAATCTGTTGGGTCTCTGTAGAATAATGAAAAAAGACATCGGTCTAGACACTCTTTGTTTGGAAAGTGCCTTTAGATAACATTTATTGCGAATTGGCGCTAGATGGAAAACATTTTGAAGTTTGATAGATTTGAGACTAACATCCGCTACAGGGACGAAGATTTATTTCCTATCACACAGGCCCGGATAGAATATGCCGGTTGGCTGATGCGTTCAAGTGGATGTTTTTGGCTTCTGTTACGGGTAACGAGGTGTCGGACTTTCTCTCCACTATAATTTGAACATTGGTCTGGAGTATTTGTGGGTTTAAGGCATTTATAAAGTCACAGAAAAAAAACAACCGCTGTTTCACTCAAGTTTATCTCCTGTCTCGATTACTGAAATGAATGTTAAGGGGACATCTTCAATATTTAGAGTAAAAAAAGAAAACCTTATCTGAAGTGTTTTTCCATCCAATGAAGCACGTACAGAAGAGAATAAAAAAAAAACTTTCTATTTGCACAGGTCCAACTTGGATACTTGGCTTTAAAGAAGAAAAACAAAGATTAAATAAATAAAATAAAATGTAGGCAGAGTGCATTGAGTCTGGATTATATTTCCTATACTTATATATAATTGAGAGGGATTCATTTTGTATGAGTCTGCACATTGTTTTTTTTTGGAATGATATTCCTTTGAGCATAGTCTTGCTAACTAAATCTCACTCTCTGCTGTTCTTACAGAGGGTGCCAGTGACATATATTTGGTATGAAGTGGACATATTTGGGGTCAGTGAGTGGCTCAAGGGGGCCCTCGTGTACTGGAGCCCTGACTGGTTCATGGATGCCTCGATGGAAAAATCTGCCGGACTTTTTAACCTCCGTCTCCTTGTCACGCAAAACAAGTGCAACCTTAGATCTCACCCAGCTGCTGTGCAGCGCGGCGGTGTGAGAGGATGATATCGGATATGTTTTGAACACCTGGTTCCTTCACTGCCTCCTCATCCTTCATCCCTGCTTGGCTTGGTTTTGGCACAGACACCCACACACACATAGACACACACACACATAGACACACACACACGCCCACGCGTTTGAAAACACATACACACGCAAGTGCACACACCCACATACACGCAAACATATATAGAAACACACACATGTACGTGCACATGCACATACACATCTGACAAAAAAACACGCAGATGCACGTACACACAAACAAGCAAACCCACACACTCACACACACACACACACACACACACACACACACAGACACCCCCCCACAACCACACACGTGCACATACCCATATACACACAAAAACACAAAGACAGACACACACACAAGCACATACACGTCCAGCACGCGCAGATGCACGTACACACACACTTAGACACGTGCACACGCACTCACACCGAAACACGAACACACACACAGGTGCAAGCGAGCTGGAAGATAGTTGGATGTTGAGTCTCCTCATTCCCGACTTGTTAAAATATCAACCCTCTGGTTTGGTGGTCTGACAGAAATGTGCAACCGTCAGCCATAACATTAGAACCACCTGCTTTATATTGAATAAAACAGTTCTGTAATGTCCCAGTGTGTTCTGATACCTTCCTATCCAGTACCAGCATTACGTTTTTAAACCATTTCGTGCAACAGTAGCTCTTTTCCCTCCGCACCTAAATTAATTACCTTGCTTTAACCACTTTGAACACCCAAAAACTCCTGCAGTTCTGGAGATGCTCTGATCCAGTCGTCTAGCCCCCACAATCTGGGCCTTGTCAAAGTCACTCATGTTCTTAAACTTTTTTCGGCTTCCAAAAACACCAGCTTAAACTGTTATGATTGATTTGATTACATGCAGTGTCATGAATTAAACATAACACAATGGAAACCGTCGCCGTTAGTTAATGTCAAAACGTGCTGCATTAGCCTTAATGTTCCATGTATGTTTGAAAAACATGTTAAATTCAATTTAAAAGCGTTACTATTGCAATTACCTATGCCTGCATCCTTAATTCAAATCCCACACAAAGTTATATTCTATTGGTTAATGTCATCTCTCAGCGTAGAGGAAAACAACACTTCAGCTGTGATCATAGTGACTGAGTGGAGATTTCGTCTGAGGGGCTTTAATCAGGCGGGGTATGTCTGGATGTTATGCTTTCCGAAAATGCTTTTCTTGTATTTACATACTCAATGCCTTCTGGTGCATATTGTGTCCACAGTATGTAAGCGGTTTAATGAGCCTTATGTCTGATTGGGTAAACTGTCCCTCTATCCTCGTAATCGCATTTGCAAAAAATGGTTCTACAGGCGTGGACGGTTGTAAAACACATTACTGTGATGCAGAGCGACTCTGAGGGAGAAATCTGGCAGAAACAGAGGAACGCCTCAGGGTTCTGCACGGGAAATGTTGGAAAGAGAGGAATCAAAGTAATGATTCGGTAAAGAGAAACACATCCACATATCTGTGTTTATAAAAACAATCTTCATAAAAAAAAAAAAAAGGGAATATAAAGTGCTTTGAGGCTTATGAAGCATCTTATAGTGCGTATATTCATATTCACAGGCACCAACCAGACCTGGTGACCGACAGCATGTTCAGGTCCCCAAAAAGTCCCCAAAGCCCAAATAATCCCCAATCCACTGTGTTGTATAAGTTGATTTAACTAAATATGATATACGGGACGGATATCCTCCAGTCAAATCATATGCATAAACGTTTTTACTTCGGATATTTTGTCCGCAAAACAGTGTTTTCTGTAGAAAGGTCTCCTTAATGAGTGTAATATGAACTATTAGAATGAAACACGATTTATACAAGATATATCTATTCAAGTTGAGTCATGTGCGCCAAATTTGGAGTAAATCGGATCAACAGTTGAGATATGAAGAACATTGGGGAAAGCGCCCCCTAGTGTCGGGTATATAGAACTGATCTTTCCTAAATATCAATCCAGTCCTTCCTCACACGAAGGTCTATGTGTGTATAAATTCCAAAATCATCAATGAAATTGTTTTTGAGTTATGCTGGACAAACAGTCCTGTTCGTAAAAGAAATAAACTCCCCCTTGCATGTCAAATATGAGCCATTAGAGTAAATATATATTTACACGATAGAGCTCCTCCAGGTGATTCCTATGCACACTATTTTAATTAATTTGGACAAACGGTTAGGAAGTTAGGTGAAAAAACGTTTTTCGTACAAAAAAGTTCCCCCTACTGAGTAAAATCTGATATGTAGATATCCTTCAGTCAATTCAAATGCACCAAATTTAGACTAAATGAGATCAACGGTCAAAATAAAATAAAAGTAAGTAGTAAAATTTGAAAATGATCCATTATATTATTTTTGAGTTAATGAGTTAAATCAAAAGATCTGCTGCGGACGCGGCGGCCGACGCCTTTAAAACGACTGCCTTTACACGCACACACTTCCAACCCTCTTGTCGGGTGTAACACCTGAACACCACACTCTGTGAGTGAGAGTCTATGCAAACTAGCTGCAGAAAAGCCGAGAAAAGACGTCTATAAATAATCAACTGTATTAGTTAGCCTAAAGTGACACAAAGTGTGCTCTGAGCTACAATGACTCCACCTATGGAGCCGTAAAAAATGGAAAAGATAAAGTCACGGCATGAATTATGTACAAGTGAAAACGGCCTCTGTTTTCCTTTGATTAGTCAAAGAAAGCAGCGAGCGGTTTTCACACGCTGTGCGGGGACATCCGTACACGGCTGCAGCTCCACCAAACCATTGTTAGTTAGACATATTTGGAATAAATTATTTCAATTTGTCTGTGAAAATATCCTATTTAAGATTTCACACGTTCATTTGGCAGCATCGGGGACTAATAATGAGGACTTTATTATTTTAAATCACATTGGTTGAAGTAAACATGATTTGTGGAGCTACTACTAGCTCAAAAAATGGAAGAGAGCAACTAGTGTGTCTGTTTATAGTGAAGTCAAGAAATAGAAAACTAGATAAACAACTCAGAGAGCACAAAACCTCTGCAAAGGCAGAACAGTACCCAAGGTTTAGCAACAATTCATGCAGATTTCTCCATTAAGAGTTATTGCTAGCCTCTTAATCTACCGACTACTCCAACAAACTCTCTGAATGCCTCTCGAATACTCTGTACCCGCTTGTCTCCTGGGCCTTCCACTTCAGCGTCTTTGTTCAGCCCCCATTTCAACCCCCAAAGAAACCTCAGAGGAACAAAGGCAGCAATAGCCACATTGTGTCGCCACGATTCCAAACAGCTTATCGTTTTATTTTATTTTAAAGGCTGCAAAAACACGTAACCTCAACAAAATGTAATCCCCTGTAAATTTCAAGCAAATCCGTCCTGTAGTTTTTAAGTAATCCTGCTCACGAACAAACAAACAAACAAACAGGAGGGAACACATAACCTCCTGCCAGACTACTAGAAGAACTAATTGCACTTGAGCTCCAATGAGCACCAAAATGTAAAATAAGCTATTTGAATTTTAGCAGTCATGAGATGTAGGCCTTCAGGGCTCCGACAAAACATGTTTGAAACTCCACTGAATTCTGCGCAGAGGTTTTTCAGGAGATGTGGATAGACTTATGGATAAGGGTCCTTCAAGCCCCCTTTGGCACATACAACTATGTGTTTGGGGTATTCATCAGTATTTCATCGGTATTACTTCATGTTGTTGGAATGAAGGCAACAGGTCAGCTCTGAGAGGTTTCATTTATGCCACCATGTCGTGGTGTTCAGCTCTGATCGTATCATCCATCGTAAAAGGAGATATGATCACCTGAAGCCTATAGCAAGCACGAGGAGAAAAAGGCTCGTGTGGAGCAGAAGCGATGAGGACACCATCCTCTGTTTGAACATTTTCAATTTCCCGCTTCTCCTCTGTTCTTGAATTAGCGATGGAAATGTGGAGTCTAACGCTCCTGGACCTTCTCACTGTCACTTTGAGTGATGCCAAGCTTCTCAGGACCACCGTCATTTTAATGGCGCTACAGGAAATAAGGCCTCTCAGCTCGGCTTTGTTTTATAGCCGCGCTCTGAAGATTTAATCACCTCTCTCCATTGACATTTGCCCTCTACGGCTGGGGTCATGACCCTTTGAGCTCATGTGCACTGGAAAGCTCTGAAGACTTTCCCCGGCTGGCACAGGAGCAACTGGCAGGGATCAGGGAAGATCAGAGAATAGAAATAAAATTTTAAAGACATGGCTTTGGACAGGTTTTGGATATCAGAGGAGAAGGGGAACACGTAAGTTACAAGTCGAGGAAATGAAATTCTGACACCATTATCACAGACATGATTGAATGAGCTGAGCTTCAGGAGTCCGACTTAGATCAAGAACCAGCACAAGGAGCTACTGAGGCCAGTGGACCTCCCTGTCTGACAGAACAGAATTCACAATGCTAGTAAGTCACATTTACTCCCCTCACTTTCTCTCTCTCTCTCTCTCTCTCTCTGTAATCACTTACTGTGTGAATATATTACCAGCGCTGACTCTACCAGGGATGCTGAGCGCACGGTTGAAAATGAATTTTCGATAGGAATGACCCGAGGACTTTGAAAGGGTGCCGGGACTGAAAAAAAAAAATCCAGTTTGCTCAACATGAAGACCCTAAATTATTAGAAAATTTAAGATTTGAGGACGAAACCAACTCTGGACCTGAACCAATATAGTATTAGGAGGATGAGTATGTGTGCATGTAGGTAATTGTCCTGTCAGCCAATGCCCAATTTGTGTGTGTGTGTGTATTTGTGTGTGCCATACCACAATTGTGGCCTGGAGCCAAGCCATCACATACATGCTAATTATATGAGTGCTCTCTCCCTCTCTGTATACCCCGAACTGTCTTACCAGTCCAATTGAGGCTAATTAAGTGTGCACACATACAGTAAATCCCTCCCACAGTGCCTCTGCACACACATCCAGGAAACGGCCGCGCCGGGATTCCACCTGTCTTCCTTTCTTGCAGGAGGATTTAGCTAAAAGCGGAGATGGATGGAAAAGATATAAAAAGTTTTACACTCGGTACTTCCCAATATGTCTTCTCCGATCCACCTCAGTCATTATCGCTGTCGCCGTGCTTTATGGATCTGTGAGATCAGGTCGGCCTTTTGTTCCCGCCGCCCATAAACTGGTGTTAAGTCACCGTGTCCCCAGGGTGCAGTTACAGTAACAACCGTGGTGGAGGAGAGACACATGCTAAAACCATCTTGTCACATTCATGCAGCAATGTAATCTTGATGAGTGCGCGGCAGGCAGAGGAGAGGAAACATCCACAACGTAAACTCAGCTCTCGTTTGATTCGCTTTGATCGCTTTAAGTGAGGCGAGCAACGACGTTAACAAATCGGAGGGCCGGCGCAAGAAAGGACTAAACAAAACTTGTCACCATGGATCAGGGAACGCGGCTGATCCAGGACACGTGTGCAAAAGTGTTGGGAAGGAAAAGAAGATTTATGGGCCGTTCACCCAACAATCTTTCCTTTTTTTGTTTTTTGCATAAAATGGAAACATTTCTTTGAAGTCTGACCTTTTCTTCACATGACAACATATTGCGGTCTGTAAACAAACTCTTGAATCAGGCTCTGGAGTATAATCTTTTAAAAAGGCCGCAGTTACTTTGTAAATTCATGTCAAATCTGTGATGACACACATCTGTGCACTATTAAGCCTGAATGTTTGAAATGCACCCATGTGTCTATTCTGTTATTAGAACTCTATGTCTCATAGCTTATTTCCATATTTATGATCATTATTTGATTTCATTTATTTAATTTGCTCAATCCATATACCAATTTTTCTGCTTTACAATGTTTGCTATTATATAAACATGAGTGAGTAAGATAGCGACTTCACATCAACCCTCTTGACTAAACGATTAATTTTTGAGTGTGTTTTCTCCATCATCTCTCGGTTTTTACTCACCCCGTCTTATCAGAAGCCATTTGTAATCTTAATCTTCAATATTAAGTGCAAAAGTAAATGTCATAATTATTTTTTGAGAAGAATTGAGAAGAATGGAAGGACCAAAGAGGATGTTTATGGATGTGGTGAGAGAGGACATGCAGTTGGTTGGTGTGACAGAGGAAGATGCAGAGGACAGGGCAAGATGGAAGCGGATGATCCGCTGTGGCGACCACCAAAGGCAACAGCCGAAAGAAGTTGTATGAATGCAGAAAAATGCCAAGAAAATCATGCAATTACAGGGGTTGCTGGGAGAAAAAGCGGTGGCCCAGTGGAGTATCTCATGACTAAAGCCGACAGTCTGGGGCCGGCGTCTTTTCCCAACCAACCAGGCTTAACCAACAGATGTCACTGGAAAGATTTCCAACTCTTATGTGGAGCATCACTGGAATGTCGGTATGTAAAACTCAAAATGCAGGCCTGTGATGATACGCTTCCCTCCCTGTACTCCACGCGACCACAAGCACTTGGATCCCGATGTGATTCAGGATTGATTTGCGGATGAACAGATAATTTGGAGCAATTTTCAATGCCGTGCTTCAGCATTTTTTGCGCCAAATCAATCAACACTGCCAATAGTAGAGTGAAATGCAATATGGCGCAAAAAGGGGTAAGATAAATCAAACAGAGTGCAGCGTTTATAATTTATAAGGCTAGAGACATAAATTGGAATGTATTATTTTTCTATGTAATTGAACATTCCTCTGTTTGTGCGTGTGTGTGTGTGTGAGTGCGTGTATGTGCAGCTGGATTTGTTTGCTCCTTTCTCTGCTACGGTTACGTTGACCTCTGGGTGAGGATGTTAACATATTCCCTTTCATCTTTCTTAATGAGTCATTTCATCACTGCAACTGCTTTATTTGGGAGATAAATTACACATGTTGAACTATGAGGTAACTCTCGTGTGTGCGCGCGTTTCAAACTCCAGCTGCTCCCCCCGCAGATCCGTTCCGTCTTTTTTATTCTAACATCACATTAGATGACATGTAGAAAATGGATTTTCCCTCAGTCTTCGATGCTCTGGGCCGGTCATGGGGTCAACAAAGGTGCGCCTCATTGGTGGAAAGAAAGGCTTAACAAAACGTGCTGCCTGTGATTCATGGGATGTGACAAGTAGCTAATGCAGGGCGTGGGGACTTACATAACATGGCCGGTCTGAAAAGGGCTTCTATAATAAGGAGGCTGAAAAGGAGGGTCCTTAGAGATTCACGCAACATTTAAAACGCATTTATCCTATAATAACGATCTCCCCAAAAACACACCTGTGCATCCATGGACCTTCAGCAGGTTGAGATTAGTTCTTAAATAGAATTTTAGCAACTATGTTAGCATTAAATGTGTTTATTATGTTTGTGTTTGTCCAACAAACATGAACCAAAAAAAAATCCGGATCGCTTAATTTCATTATTGTCCATGCGTTGAGATTGATGTCCATTCAATCAAATGATGCTGATACGGGTAGTTATTTCTCATGCTCATGCTCCCTGGCATGTAGGTGGCGCTAATGTGTTGGTGGATCACCATACGGTTACCAACATCCCTTCCTGTGGTTACAGCCTCGCCTTTTCATCAGATTTGACCATAGCTTGCCGTGTTTGAGTTTGATGTATATAAAGCAATTCTAGGCTAGAGTACTCACAATCTCTGATTTACAAATATAGATTATCTGTGGTTTGTATTGAAATAATTTATTCGTATTAAAATAACTTTATATCCCCCAAAAGCCCCCGAGCCCCTTGTGTTGTACAAGAAATCCCACTGATTGAATTACTCAAATTAAATGTGAATTTATGTCCGAAAACATTGTTCTTCATAAAAAATTGCCCACGGTAACTAAAATTTGAACTTTATCACAGTAATATGCAATATAGATCTCCGCACGTCCATTCATAGGAGTATATAAGTTTGGACTGAATCAGACCAACGTTTGGAGTTAAAGCTCCCCTTAGTGTCCACAATAAACAACTGACCTTTACCACAATCAATCCAGTTCTTCCTCACACTGACGTCTCTAGGGATATTAAGTTTGAAAATAACCCATGACATAGTTTTTGTGTTATCCTGTTAACACAAACTAAGTGCGGTGAACACGATTATTACATAATATCCTCGACTTTGGGTGGAAATAATTCATGTTTTCTATCTATAATTTATATATACTATATATTGTTGCACTTTGAATGCTCATAAACATAAATGCTTATATTTTATTGGACAATTGTTAAGAGGGGTATTTGCTACTGGAAGTAAAAGTGCATTTCAAAATGTTTAATTGTTTTTGCTTGAGTGCTAGAAGGCATCAAGTCGCCTTTTTGTTATTTATGAAAATATTTTCATTCTACGGAATGTATCTAACTTTCTGATAGCAATGAATGGAAGAAGTGCTTTCACTTTAGAAAGTCAGCCATCTGTGTCACAGACCGCAGACTGTACAATCCTTTCATTTCAAAATAGGTGCTTAATTTATAGCATAAACATTACAGTTGCTCCATTGCTCTTATCATTATTTCCGGCTAGTCTTTTGCTGTTTTTCTTATTATTATTCTCATTATGTTTTCTTTTTTAACACTATGTAAAGCTTTTGGGTCTCTTTAAAGTCGCTACATAAATTGAAGTTATTAATATTACTATCATGAAAGCTAAAAAGCGCTATGAACGACCAACTGAAACAAATAGACTGATGTTAATATACGATCGAAACCATATTGGTTCATTAACCAGACAAAACAGATTCTTATTCCTTCAACTAGGATTAATTTGAACGATTTTAACAAAATGAAGAAAACTTTTAAGAGATGACCTCAGACAAACTCAAGACAAACATATTAAGATTAAGTAAGTTTTATTCAGATAATCACAACTGTGTTTTCATATATATTCAGATAACCTGCTCATGGTACACTGATTTTATGTGATTTTTTTTGGGATACACAGGTGGCGTAATTTAATTACCTTCATCCAATTATGTATTTTTTATTTATTTTATTGAATTTTTTCTTAACCACTGCAGCATTATCTCCGCAGGAAAAACATCAGTGCCACAAGACGCCGAGCAGCGCCAGACTGAGCACCACATGCAGCCTATATGAGATTGAGGATTGAACTAGCTGCTCTGCTACCAGCGTCTGGTTCACCACGTAGAAAGTTGCGAAGATTCTTCTCATTCTACTCTCGGAGGTAATTAACATTATTGAGCCATAAAATCAAAACATGCTTGTAACGGTTCGCCTTTTTTAAAGATGAGTTACTGCTCTGGCCTGCCTTGGCTGTTGACTGCCTGGGTGCTGCTCGCCATCACATGACGTCAGTCTTTTTGTTCTGCCAGCGCCACTTTTACATTTTTTCACACGGATATCCCAGAAATAAGGGGGGTGGTCTTTAGGCTCAGTGGTCTGTCTGGGTACCTGGGGGAAACCAAGAATTACAAAAATACTCCAGTTTTTCCTCAAACAGGCACACAAAGATGAGCGTGTAGACATACAAACACACACAATGCTCAGCTTCACATTTCCATCCATGGGGGGGAATCACACCAGAGAGAAACATGTTACACTCTCTTTGAGCAGCCACACACTACACCCTCTTACACAACATTTCAAGTCGAGCCTATTGGATCTTTATTCCACCCAGTGGAGGATCGGAGTTGGCTCGCCGCTCAGACGGCAGTGGAGGTAGTAACAGATGCAACAGATGCAACAGATGTAACGTTGGAATGATATGAATGGAGCTGTTCATGTCCTTCCATGTGGAGGAAAAATCATCCGAAAAATGTCTACTAATTTAGGACAAAATTCAAGATCAGGTAGGGGGCAAGGTAGATTTATTTCTGCTTTTCCATGATAAGCCAGCATTTCAAACATTCCATTGCCACTATTTTGTTCAATGCAAACACAAATAAGTAAAAAGTAAAAGTAAAAGTATTGGAAAAGTGTCTTTATTGCAGGGCTGATAATCCATGTCCAGAAAAAGTTTTTTTTCTTTCTGACCTACCAAATAAAGCAGCAAACAAATCTCCTAATCACTCAATGTCAAATGGAGGAAATGGAAAATGTTGGGATGACTACAGTGGATTACATCTGTCCATGGACTTCACTGAAAGAACTGTACTTTGTGATACCCACTTTCATTAATATAACTGTGTTAGTTTTTGCAACTTAAAAATTAACTTATGACTTATGAATTATGATTTGAAAAGTGTACAAATTATGATTGGTTTGACACGACTGAAGAGTTCATTGATTTAATCATAG
Organism: Lophius piscatorius; assembly: GCA_009660295.1. Classification (NCBI taxonomy): domain Eukaryota; kingdom Metazoa; phylum Chordata; class Actinopteri; order Lophiiformes; family Lophiidae; genus Lophius; species Lophius piscatorius. The sequence goes on from VRLP01001659.1 coordinate 12,328, forward strand.
AATTGTTCCCCTACATTCTAGGGGAACAATTCTAGGGCCTAGAACATAATAAAAACTGTTTAGTAAATCAAAAATAAATAGCCTTTAATTGAATTAGTGTTGCTCAGTTTAGTTTGCTAACGAGCCATAATTCGTGTTTAACAGATGAAGCTGCCATTAGCCGAGGTATGTCTGTTTTTCGTCTTATAATACTGTTATTACGTTTAGTGTAAATTGTTAACATATCTGGATTAATTAAATTCAACAATTTATTCATAACCGCTACATATTGGGGATGTTCTGGAATCGTAGATGCCGCACTGGAGCTCCTGCATGTTAGTGCAATAACTCAAAAGACTATTTCATGGATCATTTTCAAATTTATAAAACTATTAACCTTAGAGCCAGGAAGAACAGGATTGATTTGGGGACATTTCAGTTGTGTGTTTTCGACACAAGGGGGGAGCTTCATCTCCTAAAGTTTTCAGGCCATAATTTCTCAACTGTCGTCCCATTTTAGACCAAATGCATGTTTCAACTTCATGAGATCAACAACATCTTGTATAAATCGTATTTTACTGTAATAGTCCATATTTTGCTCACTAGGGGCAGCTTTTCTACAAAATGTTTATTCATTTATTTTCACTTAGTCCTAATATTAGAGAAATTTCTTAATTATAATCCATCTATATAAATATATTTGTCATGTTGTGACCAATCTCCAAACAAAGAAAGCATTGACAAACATTTTCTTCAACGTCTTTCTCGACTTGATAATTTAACCTTAGATGCAGTTTTTATAATGAGATAAGGGATTTTGAGTAGGTGCTACCTCGCTCCGCACGCTTTACTTTACGTCCCACCATCATGTAAACGTCACCGTCGGGTCATTTGAGTCGACCAATGCAGGCAAATACCAACAATGTTCATCTCCGTCACTTTGTTTTGTCATCAGCCATGATGGAAGTGAACACAAGTGTATTTACTGAGGAGGTCGCAGATATGTGAGAAAAAAATAAACGGCAACATGTCTGGCTTCACATCATTCTCCGGCAGTGCACGCAGACGGCTCCAGGTTTCAAGGGAAAGCTAAGATAAGCTCCTCCTCCACCTCATCAACATCCTACTGATCATCCTACTGTTTAACTAATAGACCAGGTCACACACACACACACAGAAATCCAGGCACACACACTTCTTTGTATGTGTGGGGCCCTTGCCTTCAGGCTTGCAGTGACCTCCAAGTAGAGTTGCTCCATGTGTGTGTGCGTGAATGTGGTGGTGTGTGTGTGTGTGTGTGTGTGTCATGTGCTGACTTTACAAGAACTCCAAGTATCACCTCTGGACCTGGTCTACCTCTCCTGTCATAACAGAGCTAGAGGAATACCAAAACCTAGCAGGAATGTATGCAGAGAGCGTACTTAGCAGCTCAAACACCGAAGGAATACTGACAACGCAGTAAACACCAAGTACTTAAGTAATTTAAGCCGTCAGCCATCATGCGAGTGTTCGGCTTTGACTTCCTGCTAGTTTCCCCTGCAGTGACACATATTTATGTGTCTGTTTGAGAGACTGGTTAAAAAAAAAAAAAAAATCATTACATTTTTCTTAATGTGTTATTTACAGATTTGATAGCAGATATCCAAAGCTTAAAAAAAACAAACAGATCAGTCAGATAATTAACTCCAGGCTGCAAATGCACTAGCAGTATTATAACTGTGCTGGTATGAAGACTCAGCCATAACATTATAACAACATGCCAAATATTGTGCAGCTCCCTTTTTTTTATAGTAAGACTATATATTTATGATGTCATTGGTGTTCTGACACCTTTCTATCAGAACCGCTATTAACCAGACCAGGCACGACCTGCCAATCGCGTGGATAAACATACACACAATCATTCATACACAAATCGTTAAACCATCTGGAGCACACCAGGGTTCAGAATCTTTCTCCAGTACACTTCAACGTTCCTCTCACAGCCATAAGACCCAGAAAGAATTGTGGTGATGGATATGTTCTGACCCAGACATGCAGCCTTTACAATGTCAACCTTGTCCAAGTTGTTTAGAGCCTTGTCCACTTTCCCATCCTCCAGTTACTGCCTGAACTCATCTGCCAGCCTGTCCATCACTATAGCATACAAGAAGGGGCTCAGAGCCAATCCTTGATGCAGTACCATCTCCACCTTTAAGCCATCCATCACTCCTTCCGCATTCTTCAGTGCTGTCAAACTGCTCTCAGACATATCCTGCACCACTCTAACACACTTTGGGCTGGTCCTAGCATTTAGTGCTGACTTTAGTCCGTTCATACACTTTAATGACCACGTCACATGACCTGAAATACTATCCTCTTAGAGGTTGGCTGAGAGACGGAGGAGGTTTGTGAGTTTCATTCCCGGTCTATAAAAATACAATGTTTTGGTTTGTATTGTTGCGGTTCAGTCTGCTCAGTATATACTATATCTCATACACAAAATGCAAGTCGGGAGAATGTGAATAAATAAAATAGAGGCAGGGAAATGCGACTGATTGATAGATTAGATTTCCACCAAAACTTTTGCAGTGTGAAGTTGTTCTGTTCACCGACGAAAGAAAATGAAATCCATCTTTTATTTGTCAGTTTTTAATCTGTGCTTTCTTTCTGCCTTACCGCAGTGTATCTGTATCTGTGTGTGTGTATGTGTGTGTGGGTGACAGACAGAGAGAGAGAGAGATAGAGAGAGAGAGAGAGAAAGAGAGATACAGTTTGTGTGTAACAGAGCAGAACAGATGGTACTGTGCAGATTACCATTTGCAATAATCGTCTATATTTCACTAACTCATAATTATCCTGATTGGAGCTTCATGCTGCCTGACTGACTGTGACATGTGACACATGCCATTCAGTCTGTGGTGATTATAATGGTGAATATGCATGACGCTAAAATCCTCTTCCAGTCTGATCACATTCCTTTCAGCCATGCTCACACTTTGTTTCATAGAAACAAAAAAACGTATGAGGCCTTAAGGCTAAAATCTTGGCTCTCATAGTGGGGTGATGGTTAGAATACATAGTCTATGTAAGCATACATGCATGTTAGCTGCTATGATGTCATATATGGTATAGAGTGATCAGCCATAACATTGTAACCAGTGACAGATGATGTCAGAAACACAATGATTATCTCATTACCATGGCAGCAGGGTGGGATGTATTTGACGACAAAGGATCATTTTATTGGGAAATTGATGTATTGTAAGTAGGACAAATGGACGAGTATGAGGATCTAAGCACGTTTGACTGGGTCAGAGTATCTCCAGGACTGAAGATCATGATGTCTGATTCCACAGAAGAGCTACTGTGGCAGAAATTGTTCAAAAGTTAAATGCTGGTTCTGATAGAAAGGTTTCAGAACACACTGTGACATCACAGAGCTGTTTTGACCAACACAATATTATTAAGCAGGTAGTTTTTATACATTATCAGTGTATATGAAGTATATCCTCATATTTGCCCCACATTGATGCTGTAGGATTGATTTCAGCATCTCCTCTATACCTTTAGTTTATTCAGCTGCTGGACATGATCATGTTTGTAATTACATGATAATTACATAATAATTACATACGACACATATTCATAACAAAGATTACACATCTGAACAAAGTCAAGCTTGGGATTAACCCAAAAAGATAAATAATTTATGGATAGATGGGGTTATGGTTTCCAGTCCCCGGTGTAAGACGTAAGCATTGCCAAGGTTATGGTTTCCAGCTGTTACATCCAACCGGGCTTATGAGTGCGAGTGTCTGTATCCTGTCTGCATTTCTCCAGATCCATACAAAGCTTGATCACCGCTCTCACTCTCTCTCTCTCCCCCACCTCCTTTCCAGCTCCCCGTCTCGCCCTTCCCTTCGCTTGACTCCCATTCTGGTTTGCCTCTACCCTTTCCTCCTGCATCTGATGCTCTCCACCTACTTATAATCAGGGTGCAACAGCACAGCTCCGGAGGAAACCGAGGAACGTGATTTATTACAGTCACTCATGCACGCTCTCTCACACACACCAGGTGATTTATTGCCGTGCAGGTAGACAGTAGTTCAAGGATAAGACATTAGTCTGACGCACATTTAACACCAGCGCGTGATGATTGCACATTTAGATAGAGGCCACGGTTTTTATAAACACACTCAACCGCACCGCCGTTCTCAGCACAAACTCTGGGTCATTAAATAGATTCATGCAGAAAGGTGAGTGCTAAGACTTCTTGAAGCCCAACAGGGAACCGAACTGGAATGATGACACCCTTCTAAACTATTGTGGCGAATACTTCTTTCTGTTTTAAATAAAACATACAGTGACTTCCAAGTCAGTGAACATGACTTGGAGGTTGATATGGATAGATAAAATGACAACCGTACCCCATGTATTGCCTTTTGAAAGGGTTAGGGTTACGCTTCTCTACAGCACTGTTATTTTTACAGTGCTGTAGAGAAGCGTGTTTGAGATTGAAGAGGAGATTATCGATAGAGATTCTCCCGATGTGTGTGATTTAAAAATATCCCAAAGCATGTTAAATAAAATGTGGATGTTGAACTCGGCAGCTTAAAATATCTATCTCTTCACTGATTGACTCATCTACCCAAAACTGTTCCAGGTCAAATATTTGAAATGCTTTTCCCTGTGAATGCTCATAAGTAGTTAAGGTGAGATTATTTTTTATCACAAAGCATGTCATTAATTAGATTTTTTTTTAATCACTGAGCGATTTCAAAAAACTGAAAAACAGTCTTTAACATTGACAGCATGCTGTAATAATAAAAATCTGTAAATTGCTGTTGTTGCAAGAATTTTACCGTAAAAAATATATGGTCACCATGTACAAAATATAACTGTAAATTCCATTAAATAAAAAAATCTATAATGTCAATCCGTTTCGAGTTACATAGTTAATCACATATAATTACAGTAAATAGTAAATAGATAACTTTATTATTTCTAGTCCAAAAATTTGGAAAATACATAATTTTTACTGTGAAAAAACAAACTTTCTTTAATAATAAAGGATTAATGCCATATTGTCACAAGTCAGTCATTAATGTAAAAGTATAATTTTGTATAAATAACAGATTTTACTGGTATGAAAACTTAAATAACTAACTTTGACCATCAAGCAACATCATCCCATAATTTCGAGTGAGGATTCAAAACTAAACGGTATATAATTGTGAAAAAATGTTAACTTTTGGGTTAAAAGTCTAAATTAATTTAATATAATGTTATCTTACAAGTAACAACAAAAAGGTTTACATTATATCTGTTTCTATGGTTATTTACTCCAAACTTCTTTTAAAAGGTGTCCCTATTTTTTACAGTAAAATTCTGTCAAACACAGCTGCCGGTATTTTACCGTAAGTTTTGTGGACTTTCTTTTATATTTTTTACAGTGTAGGCCTATTAGTAAAATTGTAAGAGAATATACCTATAATGTGAAACTTCTGGTCAATCTACTTTCTGTGATTTCCTTTTTCTAGAACTGTTAAAAAAAAAATCTTTAAGCTCCTTTGGAGGCCGTCTATTCCTCCACAGCCACATTGTTCACAGCCCTCCATGAACGTGATAAATAATCAGCAGCCGGGGGGCTTGACTTTAAAAATATCTGTGTCAGCTTCAGAAAACACACACAGGTCAAACTGCCCAAACATGCGTAGAGTGGCTGGAAGAGGCCTGCGAGCCAGAAAACCCGAAAAAACACACACTACGCAATCCATCAGCTCTACAGAAGTGCATTCACGGAACAAAAAGGAGCGCCGTCCCACAGAACGCGGCGCTGATGGACACACAGAGCTTTCTATGAGCCGTCTCTATTCTTTACGTTTCCGTCGGATTCGTCCAGTGTCAAGATTGATTGAACGGACTGAATACGAAGTGATACACCCTCAGGTCATGTAGTCAGTAACACACATACACTCAAACACACACCAGCTCTGGCTGCTGACCCGTGGAGCAGCCCCCCTCCCGCAGCCGCTGAGACGATGGGGGACCCATGGTCCTAATGATGCCTTTTTAAAATAGGACAAACAAAAAGCACAACAAATATAAATACATAGATTGGTGGTCAAAAAGAGCCTGAAGTGAATGCAGGTGACCACTTCATGGTGTCAGGATTTCACGGCGCTGTGGTAGGATGTAGGATTTCTCCTCCCTCAAGACATTTATTGGAATTCTGATGAAGCAATATTAAAAACCGCGAGTGCCCTAGCTAATAGATAAATATATATCTATCCTCAGTTTCTGCATAATTGCTCTCATTTAGACGCACATTAAGGAAATGGTGCATGGCTCGGCTCGAGCTCTGCATATTACCCGGAGTCCCAGTGGAAGACATCACTATTAACTATTCATAACTCTCCCTGTGACTGTCGCAACCAGATCCTTTTCAAAACTTAAAACCAGCCAATCATTTTTCTCCTCTTATCCGGGGTCGGCTCGCGGTGGCAGCAGGCTGAGAAGGGTATTCCAGATATCCCTATCCCCGGCAACACTCTCCAGCTCATCCTGGGAGGGATTCTTATGCGTTCCCAGGCCAGATGAGATATACAGTCCCTCCAGTAGGTTCTGGGTCCACACCGGGGGTTCCGTCCCAGTCGGGTGCGCCCGATGTATGAACTCCTCATCTGATCTCTATGGCTGAGTCCAGACTTCCTCCAAAGGAAGCTCATTTCAGCCGCTTGTCTCCTTTAATTCCGATCTCGGTCACTACCTAAAACGTAAACCAACTAAGACACAACCGAGAGCATTGAGGCCCATGTGGGAATCAGCACCTCTCAGTCTGGACTCCTAGAGAGGAGAACGGCACTTTCCTTATCTACAGTGCGCCAAAAGATGTTCACACATACTTTACAGTCTCCTTCAAACCTCAAACAGGTTTTTCTAATCTTATTGTTATGATAAATGTGTATGCATAATAGTGTATAGATTGTTTCTCTGCCTTTCTCAACCATTTGAAATGAAAAAAAGAACAAATGTATCTCAAGGAAAAAAGTGAAGTCCTGCTCTTCGTGACGATGAGTAATGAGGAGTCGTGAAACATCTCCTGCACAGCTTGTCTCACTTTACTGTCTGTAATGACAAAAAGCCCAAAATTTACTCAAGACAGTCGACTGTATAGGAGGCCCATAGAAGGGAGGGGTGTGTGTGAGTGGGAGGGGGTGGGGTGGGTGGGGGGGCATGGTTGCATTAAGGTGCTGTCTGGACATGAGTGTGGAAGAGAATCAATGCAATGCACAAGTGCACTCACTTACAGCAGGAATGTAGTCTGGAGGGATGAATAAAATGCTTGACGACATGTGGGTGTGTGATTTAAAACACAATCTGGGTGATTTGTGTGTCGGTGTGTCTCTGCGGCCGCACACTCCTGTGTGTGTGTGTGTGTGTGTTTGTCAAACAAAGACATCGCTCCTCACGCAGACAAATGGGTCAGCAGTTAAAATGCCAACGCTGACCCTGCTGTCACTTTCCATCCAGACTCGGCCGCCAGACGTGCACATTTGTGTGTGTGTGCGTGTGTGTGCGCGTGTGTGTGCGTCTGTGTGTGTGTGAAGTTAAAACTTAAGACAAAGAGATAATACATGCAAGAACAAAGCAGTTGACTGGACAGATAATTTCACTATATTAGCATTTTAATAGAGTGATAATGCTTTGCAGCCCTCCCTCTGCATCTCTTTGTATCTTTCAATCTCACTGATACCTGTCCTGATGTGCTCCTTTCTGCATCTTCTTGCCTTCTCTTTTGGATTTACTTAATTGTCACCGCTCAGATATTTCTGCATGGCTGTCTCACTGTGTTGTTGAGGCCAAACAAAATTATTTTTGCCTTCCTCTAATTTGTCCCCTACCTCCCGCTCCGAATCTTTCCCTTTTATCCCTGCTTTAAGAAGAAATTACACCGTATAACAAAGCAAAGTCTCTGTCATCCTCCGAGCTTAACTAGTGTTTTCCTCTTTGTGTGCCGAACGGCTTTGTGTATATGAGCCACAACATTTCACAGATTACTTCTCGCCTGTCTAATTTTCAACTCCTCTGGTCTCTCTTTACAGGTCCATAGAGCTGTAAAGTTTGAAAATGAACAGTTTTTGAGTTTTTAGCTTGCGACGGACGCGACAGTGACGATTTCGCAATATTGCCAAATTGTCTGCAACTTAATATACCTGCTCTTACTAAGGCTTTATGAATTGTATACACTTAGTTCATTAATCAGGGTATGAACACTACACAATATGTGGGCTGAAAATGAGAGCGCTGACATTAAACAATAAATAAATTAAAAAAAATATATCAGTTTGATTAACTTGCCTAATAGTGGACCTGCGTTATTGTTATAACTTTGTTATTACATGTTTATAATATTTCATTACATAAAATTCCGCCATGAGGACAGTCTTATTTTAAGTTGTACTCATTTCTTCATTGCTCCAAATAAGCATAGCTCATTCCACTGATATCTTGTTTATACTTTTTTTCAGAAATCACATTTAATTACAAGAAACAAATGGTACTAAATATGATCTAACAATAAAAATATTGAGTCATTCACACCCACACACACACCCACACACACACACACAACACAGTGACCCAGTAATGTTGGGTGGTGTCCAATGGTGTCCACTAAAGGTGTGCGATAAACCTGTTTCATTTAAACTAGTACTTTTGAAAAACTTTGCGACTTCTGTTTGCTCCAGAAGTCACATCTCGATGACAGCGAGATGGTGAGGGAGGATTTTACCGGACAAGGAGTGTGTGGCAACGGTTTTGGACAATGCAGTTGATGAAAACATGGCAGATTGCAAAACCTGAAAGACGTAACGTGATGTCGGTCTGTGTCGCCTGAAAAGCATTGTCAGTCGTCGCAATCTGAGAGCAAAAGAACAGGGATAGGTCAAAGGTCAAACATAACAATGAGGACAGAATACGGGGAAAGGCAAATCTAACCACAAATACATAATTCCACTCAGGAAGTTGTCACTAGTCTTGGGTTTGCAGCGTGAGAATATGAAAATCAGACCCTAAACATGCTGAACACGCCCGATTTAATACTGCTGAGTTTTTGAGTCTTACAAGTCATTCAGCCACTGTTTTTAATGTAAACCAAGTACTCATTATTTTAATATTATCTTTTACAATCATCTGAGGAAGAGATCAGAAACAGTTCGTCTTTAGTATTTTTCATTCAACTTAATAAAAACATCAGCAGATTAATCATAAAACATAATAAAAAATATTCTAAATAGCAAATAGAATGCCAACATAGGAATATTGCAATATCCTGTATTAACCTATCACAACATGAAAAAAATAAAAAAAATAAATTCCAAGCAAAAACAAGAACCAAGAGTCCAGCAGGCCGCTGCATGATTTATGAAAAGTACACGTATGTAAATCTTCACACGAGACTAGACTCGGTACCTGCCATTTATAGGCGTAATAATTTGATGAAATAAATAACGCTGTTCCTTACGAACAGCTTCATCCCATTAAGCGATCTGACTTGTCTCAGTGCGCCGCTGAGTGATTAATGGCACAACAGAGCAAAGGTGAAAACACGGCACAGCGTCAAGTGGTCCTGGCACGACTCCTCTCATTATGAGCAGCTTAGCTCGTAGCGCTGACAGAGAAATGGAGCTGACATCATATTTGTGAAAATGCAATTATAAATCAGCGGAATGCTCAGATGGAATCTGGCTGAGTGACTCAGCCTGATGCCATCTCATCTTTCGGCTGGAACTGGAGTGTAGTTTTGGAAGTGAGATGAATATCCAGCTATCACAACATCAGTATCCGCCCTGCCCTGTCAGTCAAACCGCCGACCTTGAATAGAAAGCATATAACTTGCTTTAACACAGCGTTCTACAAAATCTGTTTGTTCTACTAGAAGAAGAAGGCTCAGGGTTCAAATCCACCTCTGCCTTGAGGGCCTTTTATGTTCTTCCTCCAGGTAATCTTGCTTCCTCCTACAGACCAAGTGTGGACCCTTCTAGGAAACCGTGGAATTGTTCAGGGTGGACCTCTCCCGATATCAGGGGGGTGACACAACCGGAGCAGGATAAGCGATTATAGAAAATAAACGAACAAATAAATGCTTTTCATGCCAGGAAGTTGTGATGTCTTTAAACAGCGCAAAAGGTGGAAGGTTGTAAAAACCAAAAGGTGTTCGGAGCGGAATCCATGAGGTAATAAATAATAATAATAATAATACATTTAATTTATAAAGCACTTTACATTTGGATCAAATCTCAAAGTGCTACAAAGTAAAAGCAGATAAAAGCGTCAATAAAAAATAAAATAATAACTATATAAAAAAATGACCAAAAAGCAGGTGTGGGTTACAAGACGGTTCAATATTAACATTAAAACTAACTAGACTAGTTCCCCACCGCCCACAACTTGAATCTGAGCCCTAATCGAACCATAAAAATGTTATTTATTCTAATATTAACATTTTGCATTGTGTGAAATGCTGATTCTGCTCCTCATTGTGTAAATGTTGTAAACGCATATTAGATGTGCACCTGAGTAACCCATAAAGCTGGTATTATCATCATTCATGCTCATTAAAGTACTCCAGAACAAATCAAAGTTTATTATTAGAAGGATTCCCAGGTGCTCATTTATTTTTCGTGACCTGCCACAACATCAGCATTAACGCGCAACTGCATATTACATTTCTAATAATGGAACCCTTTTACATTCGAAGCGTCTCGCTGTCACTTGATTGCAGAGGAAGCATATTCGGCGACCCATTTGAAATGTTTTGCACTCATTCAGTCTAACAGACAACATGATCAACAAACGAGCTGCCCTTAATTGAAGGGAGTTCATGCGTGCGATGAAACGCGGGGAGAGAAAGGTTCTCCGTCGCCGCATCCCTCCTGCACGTTCTCTGCATGTGAGGCGTGGAGACGCCATTTAGTACCACCTTAGATTCAATTAACAAGCATCGTCCCTACGCAGCCCACCTGCTGTGGATGAACAAAAAAAAAAAAAAAACGCCCGTTGTGTTCTTGGGTGATTCTTTAAAAATATCCTGCTGACAGTGAAACTCAACAGAAGTGGGGGGGGGAGACACAAAATAAGAAACTAACCTCAGTCTAATTTCAACCCTCTCCTCTAAAAGTCAAAGTAATTTATTGCCTTTATTTTGTATTTTTGTTTGGGCTACGCTGCAAATGCCAAACGCACAAGCGCAGCTGTTGGTGCATGGCTGGCTAAGTGGCTGAGTGATGTAGTTACACGATTATAACAGGCCAGCGCCGGTGCTGCGGATCAGAAGACAGAACATTGCCCATTGCTTTCTATTAACCTTTTAATGTCCTCAACAAGAAAAAAAAAAGACATCCTTTGCATATTTTTTTTCTTTAGGGCAAAAAAATTCTTTTTTTCTTTCATTTAAAAAGACACACTTAATCTACCATTAAACGACAAAGAATTTGGCAAACCATGTTTTTTATTATACTGTTCGAATTGTATTAAGTTACATAATTCTTTAATATACCATAAGAAAAATCTGGTATCTGTTTTTTTGATATTGTATTGGTATTTTGATATTTTGGTATTTTGGTATTTTGGTATTTTGATATTTTGATATTTTGATATTTTGAGTTTGCTGTTGGTTGTATGCAAACTCAAAATATCCAAATAAATAAATGAAATCTCCACCCATTTGTCTGTGGAGAGCCTTCGTGCAAAGAGGTTGCAGTAAATAGTTTTTCTTAAAATAATCTTTTTTGTTCCCTTTTTTAAAAAAATAACACTACAGCTTTATAAGGAGGTCTACTGACTTCACTATTTACTCCAAACACAATTTTTCATTCTGTTTCATAGTTTATCGCCTCTTTTACATGCAGTACAAGGTTTTGAGGAGACAGTCTTCGTTCATTATCATCATAAATGAAATATGGTTGGTATAAAGGCGGCCATCTGGCCCACGTCGAGAGGAGCAGGAGAGATAACACCCCCCACCCCAAATCCCAATCACTCTGACAACACACTCACAAACGGAGTGACTCTTCAGGCTCATTTATATCTCATCTACGAATAAACATTAATGCATCCATTTCCAATGTGTATCCATCAACGCCCACATACGTCCATGCATCCATTACTTAAAAGGCTCACTGCACTCTCTTGATTCTCTTAGAATACTTGGGATGCAATATTCATAACTGTGTTTATGTCGGCTTAAAATCAGCCCTTTAAACTTAAAGAGGGAGCGGCTACTCTTGCGGAGGCTAACATATTATGACGCCTTGTTTGTACGGTAGCCCAGAAGGGACTAACACTGGGTTTAGAGAGGGATTTGGGCGGTTGAGACTAACCAAGCAAGTGCAAGTGGATGTACAAGTCAACCCCATTACTGAACACTTCAATTTAAATGTGATCATTTTTTTGTAAAGTTTTTCACAAAACAAACTCCCCATTGTGAGTAGAAAACTAACAATGATGTTGACATATGACATATACGAGGTAGATCTCCTCGAGTGGATTCATTTGCACCACATTTGGACTTAATCGTTCCAACTGTTAGGAAGTTTTGTTTGAAAAGCAGCGTTTTTGGTAAAAGAAAAAAATGTTTTCCCTAGTGAGAATGATAGGCTTGAATATGAAGTTTGCCAGATAGATCTCCTCGAGTAGATTCATAGGCACCAAATTTGGACTAAATCGGACCAAGGTTGAGAAATTGTGGGGGGGTCATTTTGGCCGAGATAATGGGAAAATTTTAGGAATGCTGAGCATTTCATGGTTAATATTGTCATTATCAATCATCATATCGCCTTTAAGTCCAACACTTGCATACAAAAGGACACAGCCGTGGATGTTATAAGTTTGGACTATAACAATGGAAAAGCAGAGGCAGCAATTGTCGATGGAGTCGATGGAGCTTTTTTATTTTTTTCACCATTCCTTCGTTTGTGTCCGTAAACATTCGTCATTCGTCTTGCTTGGATGCTCCCACTGTTTTTTTGTGCTGCTACTCAATTTCATAAAAAACTTTACGCTACTGTAAATGCAGATATATAAAGACAAAATAAATCCTCCTGATAGAAAGGGTTGAAAGAGCAGCAGGTTTAGTAGAAAATTAGACTAATTAACATGATCTTAACCAGGTAGCTCACTATAACTATGATGCTGTTTTACATCCATTTTAACATAACGATGCATTCCTTCCACTGAAGGTTCAGACATGCAGGATTTCACATTATAGATTTCACACATTGTCCATACACACTGGATTTATCTTTCATGTTCCCACCCTGAGCACCACCTTAAACCATCGGCAGCAAAACAATGGCGTCCAATTAACAATTCAAGCCTCCGTTTTCCTATTTGTTCCGAGACACAATGAAAACTTCACACATCGCAGTGTGCACAAGCACAAACCTTGATTGTTCATTAAACACTCTCACGCACACACACGCATCCACACGCACACTCATCCTTTCACCTATAAAGAAAAAGACAAGGCGTTATCTGGCAGGAACTGTTCACTTCCTGCGTCTGTGGTGTGGCAAACAAAACAAGGTTATTGTAAGCAGGTGGAGGAAGAAAAATGGTGTTAACACTAAATATTCTACAGACATGAAGAAGTCGCCTTTATGCTTCCTCTCTTTATGTCACTCGTGAAAAGGAACAAAGTCCTTCTTTGAGCACGGGCCATATCAGTAGGCTGTGGATGGTCGTGCGTCCCGGGTGAGATTTACGAGATAGAAGAGAAGATAAATGGTTCATTTTTCATTAATGTATTCAGAATGCTGACTAAGCAAAAATGTTTGCTTGGTCACGTGGATCTTTACCAGCGTGACAGACTATAAGACATGCTGAGCATCATCCCAGTGGGTCGATGCACCTTGGGACATCATTAATTCCAGTTGCTCAGTATTATGGCCGGAGACTGGCCGGTAGAGGAGGAGGAATAGCGGTTCATTTTCTCTTACCAGCCCTCCCTCTTCATCTCCCTCACTTCTCTTGTTAGATACCGTGGCTCCGAGCCAAAGGTCTGTGGAAGGAACCGGGCGTCTGGTAGCAGAATGGACAAACCAAAGTGCCGAGAAGTTACAGGCAACGGTGATTAAAAATCTAGGGGCGTCTTTGGTGTGCGACACGGTGCTTTAAGGGGCACTTGAAAGTGGGGAGGTGGCCGATCATCCAGAAGTGGAAATCCAGCAGGAGAGACAGAGTGATCGCGATGGGAGCCGAGGGACATTGTGAGCGGGGAGAAGGAGGTCATAGTGGTCTAAGTGATGAGGAGAAGCTTATTTAGAGCGACCTGCAAGGAGGGAAAGAAGTAGTGTGTGTGTGTGTGTGTGTGTGTGTGTGTGTGTGTGTGTGTGTGTGTGTGTGTTTGTGAGCCCATAAATGTCAGTTAGAATTTTTCTATTAGTATTCAATTAATGTCAACCAACTGCTGGTGGACATTCAGAGCCAGTCGGTGAAGAATAAGCTATCTAAGACTGTTTTTGTGCGACCATAATTGCTGAATAGATCTGAGAAAAGCACAAAGACACTCTTCTCTCACACATAGACAAGTCACACTGTCCTAAATGTCCAATAAAGTGCATTATTTATGACGTGCTATCATCATGAGCAAACCAATGCCATTAAGTGCCATAAGTCAGAGCAAACCATTTTTTCAAAAAGCCTTTATTTTGGTCTTTCATTCATTCATTGGTTGCATTTCTATCATTGTCCGTCTTTTGTTTTGTTTTTCTTATCTGTCTTTTATTTGGCACCGATCAGAAGCAGCACTCCTAATGTCGTCGCAACACTGTTTGAACCACGACTATAAAGGCTTGAAATTGAATTATTAGATGCTCCGACCGATATTGCTTTTATAAATATACGCACATTCTCAAATTGATGGATGCAACAGGTTTTTAAAACAACTTGGGACATTGTGTGACATCAACTTTTTCTTAAGGGGAAGCAAGAGCACCAACTGTTGGAGTTTGTAAAGTGGAATTCTGTCCCATTCCTGCCAGATATACGACTGCAGCTGCTCTACAGCTTTAGGATTCCATTGTCATCTCTCTTTATTGCTTCATGATGCGCCTCATATTTCCAATGGAGGGGGGAGGGGGGCAGGTCTGGATCAAAGCAGGACAGTCTGGTAGCCAGAATCTTTACCCTAAAGCCTCCCTGTTGTACAAAGCAGAATGTCACTTCATCATCTGACTGGAATGAGAGGGACGTCCATGAAAAACACGTCATCTGAAAAACAGCATTTGTCGTTCCAGAACCTTTATGGAGCTGCCAGCATTAATGGAGCCCTCGCTAACAGCGTGAAAGTCGACTATGGGCACCAGCGCCCCCATACACTCATGTGTGTGACAGAACCTTCTCAGTCTTTTGATGATAATTTGGTCTTTAGAACTAATTTTCTCGGTAGACTTTCCAGGATCTCCCTCTCATACTCAATCGTGATACCTCCATCCAGTTACCCATGATCCTTTTCACCTGCTGAATGGCTTAATCAGGTGTTTTTGAGCATTCCTCAACTTTCCCAGTTTACTCCTGCCGCTAGAAAAACTTTTATGAGATAAGCTGCTCAGAACAAGCACATGTTTATAATAATCAAAGAGAGATTAAGTTGACGAGGGGATGCAGACACACATCCATGCACACATCAGAGACGCAATGTATGAGTCTGCGTGCATCACATTGTCCCTCTCTGAACCTTTATAACCCCTAACGTGTTTACTATGCAGATTGTATTTATTGAAATATACACACAGCTTTTGTTTATGCAGCAATATGCTGACAGCATGCTTACCAAAAGCTTGGCATTATTATAAGCACATCCGCATACAGTTTTCACTCACTGCAATCACTAATGGACACACACACACACACAAACACATACACACACACACACACACACACACACACACTGTGTCCGTGTCCGCCGAGGCAAGAAAAAAGTGCACAAATGCAGACACACATTGCCAAAGAATGAGTGATTTAGGTCACTAATCTGCTTCCACAGAGATGGGCTGCCTTCAAATTAAAGAACCGGCCATTGTTCATTCATGGAAAAATCCACAAGCACATCTCCACTCCTGTGTGAGAGACTCTTTCTCTCTCTCTCTCTCTGTCTGACTCTCACTGTAATAAAAAAGTAAATGACAGATGTAACAACATGAAAAAATTCACATTAGAGCTGCCAAGTATTCAAAAAATGTGTAAATCATCAAATTAACTTGTTAGTTTTAATCTAAATTAATTGTATATATCAACATCCATGAATTAATATCAGCTTTGTTAATGCCGATGTTATGATTATGTGATCAATATTAATATTTATCGCAGGGAAAATTGAAAAACATTAATATTCAAATGGTTTTTGGTCTGATGAGTGGCTCAACGAATCCAGTACTTCCACGCAATAAGGTCTATGGAGTTATTAAAATGTGAAGATGATCCATGAAAGATTCATTGAGTTATCGCGTTAACACAAAGGATCTGCAGCGGCGGATTATAACGATTATGTAACGTATAATAACTGATGAAACTGCCTTAACAACTTACCAGAAACATGAGAAAGAAGAAATGATTGCCGATGAGGAGACAACAAGGACTTTCTATCCTTCAGGGAGGAACGGAGGTTTTTCTGAGTGTTGGTTTAACATCAGTCAACGGCAGGTTGCTGAGCTAATGTTAGCCTCAAGGGCTAAATTGTTTAGCGCTGCTTCGCAGCATCGTCAGCTTTTCTCGTTATAAACTACGATGATTTCACTCAGGACGGCCACAAAGACACAAGCAGGGAAATGATCAGAGCCATTTTCATGTGAAATATCCACCATCTGATGATTGTCTGACTTCCTCCCACAGGTAAGCTGAATAGAAACTGCTTTGAAATGTGACTGTGAATGCATCTTGTACGAATAGTGGACCTGTTGCCCGTGTGAGGAGGTGTCTCTCTACGGCTGGCCCAGTTCAGTCCACCTCCTGCAGACCTTGAAGACTTATTTGGCTCTACCTCTGTGCCATTTAATGCCACACTTTTCTGAGTCCATGACCTAAATGCATAATTTATTGTCTTACTCTTGGATCCTGGCTCATTACAAGAGATAAAGACTTTGGCATGTGGGGAGGCGGCACAAACAGACTGGATGTTGAGCCGTAGTTCACTTTCTCAAATCACGGCTGCAGACTCTGTCCAACAACTCCGCTGTGCATTTGTGAGTTTGTTGTGAGGAATTTTTAGCTTAACGTGAGTGTCTGTTGCCTCGGGAAAGGAAGGGTACTAAAGCTCACGATTAAAGCTGAATTTTAATACTGCCAAATGCACACACACACACACACACACACACACACAGACATACTAACAAATGAAAACAATCATGAAACACCTGATGTTTCAATAACCTTGTCCATACAATTTTACAGTGGACCATCAACTATTAACAGTGAGCACACAATCTCATACACACAGACACACAAACACACACACAGACAGACACACACACACCAGACGTACAAAAACACATTAAATCACAAACACACACACATGCAGACACAGACATACACACACTTACACACACACACCCACAATGACTCAGTAGTCATAGTTTAACAGTCCATCAACCATGACCATCAACTATTAAAAGGGAGGACACAATCACACACACACACACACACACACACACACACACACACACACATACACACACACACACACACACACACACACATACAAGTAAAGTCAATAGAAGAGCAAACCCTGGCCTTTAAATGATGACACGACTGAATAAATTGGCTATGAGTCTTTGACCTGTTTCCCGGTCTGACTGTCACTTTTGATGACCTTTGCAGTGAACAGATGCTTTCACCATGAGAGCGTTCATGCTGATTTGGCTTCACATCTGATAACAGGGCGTGAAAAGTAATCTAGAGTTTAGATTAGTCAATGTTTAAAAGATAGCAGGGAAATGATGTTAAAAAAACCCAATTTTCTCAAACTGAAAACAGAGAGAAATCTTTGAAAAGACCGAAACAAGTTGGACGGTTCAGTTTTCTGCTCTGCTTCTTGACGGCTTTTACATCGAGCTCATTCAACATGTTATCAGCAACTACTGAAGCATTAAATTAAAATTGGGCGGGCTGAAAAAGCGAGGGGAATCGGGGTTGCTGGTGCTCATAGGGCGGCATTTAACATCTATACAATGAATTAAAAGATATATGCAGCGTGTCTCTCAAATCAAGGTTATTAAGCCTAAACTATCGATCATGAAATAATTGTGCGCCCCAGCATGAGCACATTTCACTGAAGGACAGATTACAATTCTGGTTAATTACATTCTGAAACAACCTTCAATTTTCAGTAACAAGAAAGGCACCTCTCCAGTCCAAGAGAGACGTGGGTCTGAGGTTTGGAGAAGAGATATTGAACAATTATGAGTTATAACCTCAGATCTCTCATCTTAGACAAATCCCAGTCACAGAATGAGCCCACAGTAATTTAAATTGGTAACCGTAGAAAAGAAAAAGAAGAAAAAAAAAGTTTCCTACAGTGCAAAGCACTTCAGAACAGAAGAGGTTTAGGCCCACATAGAGTTAAGTGACGTTTTTGGGGGTAATTCGGACTTAATTCTCAGAATTCTGACTTTAATTTCAATATTCTGACATTAAACTTAGAATTCATAACATGAAAAGTTCATAATTACCCATAAATATAAAAATAAGCAAAAAGCTGAATAAACCAATTATGAGATGCTGACTTTAAGAGGCCCTATAATAAAAAAAAAAGTTTGAAATTTCATTGAATTCTGTGCAGCAGTCTTTGGGGAGATAGGAGGGACTCTGAACTGCCGGGAAGACAAGAGCAATCCTATTTTTGGCAGGGAAAAAAGCAACAAGCAGTCTTAAATAGAGAAACTGACCCATTCTCATCCGCCCAAACCCCCCCAACCACAAACACACACACACAGACACACACACACACAAACACACACATCTCTGGTTGCAGCTTTGGCTCAGGCATCAAATAAAATACAGACTATCAGTCCAATTGGTTCTTTTGAAACTAATTTAGAATTCAAACGTGCACTTCACCTCCAAACAACCCAACAAAATGAAACCAATCTGGAGGGGTACACATTTCTATACAGGCAGCAAAAAAGAAAAAGAAAAAAAAGAATCTGGATCCACATCTTTGACTGGGTTTGCCTCCAAATCTAATCAGCTCTTCCTCCTTCCAAGGACCATATTTTCCCAGGCTAAACGGGGTTCACTGAAGATGAAGGTGCATGCGAAGCATCAGGGATGACATGATTACAAACAGGCAGTAAACAAATTGCTCGTAACCAGGGGGAGCATTATCTGAAATATAATACCATGTGGTCTGGCAACACTGAAGACAATACCCAACAAAAAATACAAAATAGTCCAGCAGCAGCAATTATGTGTCCCTTCAAATATATACTTATCCTGCAAACTAATGACAACCTAACCTCCTCGCTGGAGGTAATAAGTAACCAGAATTGCGTTCTTATGACTGCTGAGTGGTTTTATGGCAGGCTGCGACCCTATGGGCAAATAGCCCCGACTGAGGGAGCCCGGCTCCGGGAGAGGAACCGAGTATTTACTGCTGCACGTGAGGAAAACAAACATTGGAGAGAACACCTAAAGCTGCTGCAGTCACTCAGGATCCCTGGCTCAATGGACACACGCCAGCTGGACTCCTTCGCCATCTTCTCCTTTCTTTTATATTCAGGGAAATGTGAGCCGAATATCTATCCTGAGAATATTAAAAAGATGCCTTATATGATGGCAACTTATCATACAAGTCGCGTTGAACTAACTCTCTGAAGGATCCGTCTGACGAAGGACTGAGATGCTGTTGCTGCTGGAAAAGCATGCGGATGTGGACGGAACGTAATCCCTGGCATCACCTCAGCTAGTACCTCAGCTAGTATGCAAAAAAAATAAGGAAATTGAAGAACGCTTCCACCTTTGAAAACCCCACAAAGAAGGTGTAAAATTTGCATGCAGATGTTTAAGGCCGTATATGAGCCAAACGTGACGTTATGGTTAAAGCCACACAAAGACACGGGTTCATTCCAGGGGACCATAAGTACTGTGCTTCAAACTTTCCATGTTTTAAAGACCTTTTCAAAGTCAGAACACGTGTCAGCAATTTTCTTCTTGAGCCCCTACTCAATAAATCCGTGGAAGTTTAACTTTTAAACACTGGTATGAATCCAAACTGCTACATTAATTCATTCATTCATTTCCTTTAACTGCTTATCCTGATCAGGGTCTAAGGAGGGGCTGGAGCATATTCCAAACGACATCGGGCAAGAGGCAGTGTCAAGTCACCAGTTCATCATAGAGCCGATAGAAAGGGACAAAACAACAATTCATGCTGTCATTCAAACCTGCGGGCATGTGTGTAAATGACGTCTAGTCCATTACTCTAACCTTTACCATAACAAAAGCTTTGGTGTAGTACAATAATCTTCCCTCTTCCAAAATAAAAGTTTCAGTTTATTAGAATTATCTGAATAATCTGCCCTCTACCACAATAAAAGCATTAGTCTAGTACATCATTCTGCCCTCTACCACAATAAAAGCATTAGTCTAGTACATCATTCTGCCCTCTACCACAATAAAAGCATTAGTCTAGTACATCGATCTGCTTTCTATGAGTTCAGAGCCGAGTTGTGTTTTCCTGCAGACTGCAGCGGAACTCCCTCACAGACATCTGCTTTTAAGGTCAATTAGTTTCAAGGCAATTAGCCAGTCTGAGTGTCAACCAACGCAAAGTCCTGCTGTGAACACACACTCAAGACAAAGGACAGAAATCGAGAAGAATGGGACTATTTTGCGAGAGCAAGAAGTAGGTCAGCAATGCCAGGTCCAAATGCATGAGTACCTGTGTGCTCAAGTGAGGAAGGCGAGGAAGAGAAAGCAGGAGACAGAGATTTCAGCTGGTCATTATTATCATGGAGTCATCCAACCATCTTACTGGCTTTAAATCGACCAGGTGAGGTTCGTTCTCTCGGGTCAAATAGACCCGGTTTGGCTTTTGATAAAACATAAATGAGGAATTATCTTTCAATTCTGAATTACACGTTTTAAGTCATTTTCGTTCAAACTTAGCTTTTCTCTTTGTGGATTTTTTTAAATTTTCATTTGACCTTTAAAATGTTCACACAGCCTTCGTCTTTGACATTGTCATTCAAACACGTCTGTACCGTTTATACTTTGTCCTCAAATGGGCCTTAAATACGATGAGATATGCTGAAATCATCAGATTTATAGTGGGTGATGTCATCGCTACAGTAAGAGCAGCTGAAGAAGTCGCATGGAAATTTTGCGTACAACTTTGACTTCACAGCCATCATTTTTTTTTAATCCGGACAAATGGAAATTTGTGCTGCTTCGTTTGATACCAGAATGGAACCAAACACCCTTACCGTTTGAGAAGGAGTGGCCCTTTAGCGACAGGTGGTCCACCAAACGGCTCCATATGGTCTATGTAACTCATTTACATGAAATTATAGCTTGTTTTTTAGTAATGAATGAACAAATAAATAAATCAGAAATTATCGTTTTACGTCAAAGTTCATTTAGGTTACTGTCCCATTTCCTTTTTTTTCCCTAATGGAAGCCCATAAGGGCATTTATCTTATTCTCTGCTCACTATAGACGCCCTGCATTTAAATATAAACCAATTTTCAATGCAAGCAATGGTCACTAGTTGCATATGCAAAGAGCGTATTAAGCAGCCATCTATCTTGTTTTCATGGTTATTGAAAAAGAATTTGCACAAATAAATGTGCTTTTTCAAACTAATCAAGTTGATCCTTAGATATAAGAAGGTCAATGTTAAAATTAGAAATGTCACCATTTAATTTCTTCTTTGTCCAACCATCGATTTTCATTAGATTTTTTGATTAATTTGAAAAATCTATATAAAAAAGCGGAACTTAAATATCAGATTGAACTCATGTACATGTGTGACTTGTCTTTAATAAACGATTAAATGATTAATTGATTGTGAAAATAATGGATGTCAATTTTTTTTTTTTTCTTTTTTTTTCTGTTGGATTGGCTGATTGATTAATTTGCTAATCGAGGCAGTTTTACTATAAGTTCACTTCCTGTTGTCCTTAATACTACACTGTTCCTATCCACTAGAGAGCACTTAACAAACGTCCCGAGAATACAACTAAGCCATATTAATTCCTCTGCACCGCATATTCAAATGAAATGCATAAATTAAATAAAACTATCTGGGAGTGTAATTAAAAAGAGGAAGAGAGGCCGAGGAAGAGAGGCTGAGCAAAACAGGCTGCGTGTGTGTGAGTGTTTCGCAGTGTGCTTGTGCATATATCTGCTGAAACGCAGTGTGAAGAGAGTTATATATGCATGTCGGCTTAATTGGTTGTCTACAGGTAGCCACTCTCAATTCACATGAACATATGCTGCACATGCACACGCACACGCACAGTCACACAAGTACACAATGGTGCTGAAATGAAAGATATTTACACTGTTTGTAATCTGCATTCTATCAGGCGGCTGTGCGATAGGGAGCTCATAGGCAGGTAGATGAGGAGAACTCCTGCACGAAAGAAAAATCAACAAGATCAACAATACATGCTTGCTTAGTAAAAAACAAACGTGGCTTTAGGGTAGGGCTGCTGCTGCAGTATGGATTTTTCCAGCTACCCTCATATAAGTGGATGTCTCATCTTCATCCTCAACTACAGCCGCCCACTACCAAAAAACAGACATGGCTCGTAAATGCTTATGGAAATTCTACAAAACTATTCTACAAATATTATATTAATAATGATGTGTACTCTTTATTACTACGTCGTTATAGAGCACACTCATACAGGACAACATTGTGACATTAATTATCTACATTCGACCGCTCCCTGAGGAGCAGTGGGAAGCACCCAAGGGGCAAACTGGGGTTCTGTGACATGTCGGCAGCAGAGGCTGGGTTCAAACCATCAGTCTACCGATTAGGGGACGCCTGCTCTACCAACTGAGCAACAGCCGCCCATTGTAAACCCTGTGATATTCAAAGAAATAGTATATAGATGCTGATACTGGGTCATATTATATTATTGTTTCCAACAATAAAAGGTGAATCAAAATGAGCTCAACCAAACAGTTTAGAGGACATTAAAGGGTTGATAATAAGTAAGACTCTACCCTATAAGTCAATTATTTTACACACTGTAAGTGCAACAAATCAGTTGTTGTTGCTCTGAGATGCAGGAAGTCCCGCTTTATCTCCTGGCAGGGAAACAAATGTGTCAGGGAGGCCATGGGGGTCAGAGAAGATCTCAATGGAACCTTTACGGCCAGAGTTGTCACACAACTTCAGGGAGCGATCGCAGCGCAGTACCGAGTCCCATTTAGTGAATCGGGGGTTTCTTCCTGCAGATATCTGAGATTTCGAAGTCAGCAGGTTTCTCTTACAGATCTGTGGCAGTGATGACCTTTTCTTTTTGAACTTGCGCCATCTCCAGCACAGTCACTGCACTGCTTTTCAGGCACTGGCACTATTCCACATGTGATTTTTATCGCTGTTGTTATTGTTATTAGAGCAGTTTATTGTTTTGACTTTGATTTCACTAGTATTATATTATGTAACTGTAAAGCCACTTTTAGTATTTATGAGAAACGCTCTACAAATAAAATGTATTATTAGTATTATCTCGTCCGATTCAATTCAAGAAAAATGTTTTCAGTCAGGAAAACCCATTTTAAGATGTAATGTCAGATTTGATGCTTCTCCTTTTATCAGGAATAGTTTTAGTTTTAGTTATACCTAATCAAGACTCGTTTTTATTGGCTGAATAGCTTCTGATGGAGTTTGTGGCTACCAGTCAGTCATCTAGCTAGCACGCGCTTAGCCACTTGTTAGCTTTACCGCATGCATTTCTACCAGCCACTGTTAGGATAAGTGACAAAGTGAAGTGTGCAGATGAGATTAGATTCATTGCTTCATGGCACATTCTTTTCGATGCTGCAGTGTGCTTCCATGATTTGCTCACCTGACATATATAAAATATTAACTTCCAGGACACATATTAAATCAAGACGAGGGCCACGACCACAAACAATACCGGACAAAGAAGACCCGGCAGCGCCGGTGGAGAGGAGACCCTTACATAAGCCCTGGACTGTTCTTCCAGGGAGGCTAACTATGGAGCTATTAGAGCGAGGTTTCTCTGAGAACAGAATATCAAAGGCTGCTCTTCAAAGTAAGACTATAACTTCATCTAAAACCCTAAAACCCACTGCTCCGCCTGTGTTTGCGCCTCTGCAGGTGAACAAGGAACATATTGTTCTGTCTTCATATGATCTGGCACCAGCATGCGTGTCCAGCGGTGAGTTAATGGCGCTCAAATGCTTTATTTAACAGCAGTCAGTCCAAAGCGGTTCAAGAAGAAACCGTCTTAGAGCAGAGATAAGGTTAGAAGTTCCATTCCCAGAAGCAACACACTGGCATTGCAAGGGTTATTGGACTCTGTTTCTTTTGCGGTACAAAAGGGCAGAGCAAGACTTCTTTGCAAAATACAGCCCAGGGCTGCATCCTGAAATAAACCTCTCCAGTCAGACGGAGTATTCCCAGGCAGCGTGAAGAGTCCACTCGGTGCACACTGGCCCTCTCCTACTAGAAAGTGCAAACATCTCGAGAAAAGACGAAGAGCGATAAGCTTATAATGATGCACTTTTTGCCTGGACTCTTATTCTAGTCTTCATAATTCATCTACCGTAGAAAAAAGTTGAAATTGAGACATTATACAAAAACAATCCCAAAGAACTCATCCTCAGAATGGATCCAATATGGCACCATTTATTTTCCGTCAACTCTAGCGTAAGCTCTGCCTGATTATTCATTCCTGCAGAATTGTCTGCATTTTTTCTTCATACAAACCACATGTGCCGAAGAAGGTCTCGAGAAACAAAAGCCACCTTCACACGGGCAGCGCTTAACGTTAATTTGAGAGCGTTTTACTGTAAGTATGCATTAGTGAATACGCAGCAAATATCACAACGTTGGCAAATTAGTTACAGCTGCTTGACTGCTCAAGAAGTGGCGAGATTCAAAGTTCCCCACCGACTCCACTCGGCCTTCGATTACACTTGAACGCTTCCTGTATTTATTCAGCTGGCAAGTTTAATAACGGAGGTGCAAATGGAAAATGTGCATCAAAAAGAGCTGTCCAATAATCAAATCTATATTCCAAGAGGCGGAAAATCTCTGCTCATGAATGATTATGAGGTACTTTATCTACATCTGATACTGCATGTAGGGCTCGCGTGGTCATTCTCTGAGGGTCATCACGCATTCTGCTGGGTTCTAG
The DNA here is from genome assembly GCA_009660295.1 of Lophius piscatorius. Lineage (NCBI taxonomy): Eukaryota > Metazoa > Chordata > Actinopteri > Lophiiformes > Lophiidae > Lophius > Lophius piscatorius. Next base: position 37,689 of record VRLP01001659.1, read on the forward strand.
AGAATCAGCCATTTTTAAACACAGATTGTGCAAAAGTGTTTGGAACAAAGACGCCGCTCTAAGTCACCTGTATTTAGCCTCTGCAAGGTGGTGCTGGTGATTTTTTTGGGTGGGGGGGGGGTCCAAGTTTTGAAACTCTGGGACAGATATGAAGGTAGCCTGAGCCTGAGCTAAAAATGTATAATGTAAAATGATGCTTAAAAACTGTCAATTGGCAACAGTGAGTGATGATGGAATTCAAACCAGTAAATAATCGGATGTTGAAAAACAAATTTTACATTGTGAATACAAACTAAAAAATAAAATAAGTAAATATAATAATTTCACTTAATAATTACTGTTAAACTATCATTCTCTTAAATAACATATATTTATGTTATGAACATTCAAATTTACCGTAAAAAAACCCCAAAAACAATTAACCACTCACCAAAAACATCGTTTCATCCCTACAGAAACGAGACACTACAAATACTGATTACATTTGTGAAATACTGTTGATTTAAAAGTGCATTTTTTTGGTAATTTACCGTCATTTTATTTAAGGTCCTTGTAAAGAAGTTTACAGTACATCTGTATTTTACAGTATTTTACCTTAATGTCTTGTACATGGTCATCTTATTTTTTACAGTGAAATTCTGGCAACCACAGTTGCTGGTATTTTACCGGTAAAATAACACGGTATTCTTTGTACAGTGTGTGATCTTCGGACGAGGTACCACTATGAGTGCGTCTCACAACCGGAAGTCTGGTAGTAGCGGTTAGCCGCTAACTCAAAGAAGTAAAAAATCACCTGAAAAGGGTATTCATGTCGAGGAGACGGCAAAACTCCGTGTAGCTCCTTACCCTCTGAGCAGAAGACAAGTGCAGCCGCAATGTACCAGTGAAGGTAGATTATTGTTTTTTTTCCGTGTTAATCCGTTCTTGAGAGCGATGCTCGATGTGTGAGACATCACACCAGATTCTATCGCCGCCCTGCAGTACGTTATCCCTCGTTGGTTTATCGAAACCCAGCTCGCTGTTTCAGAACGACACCCCAGCAGATGGCTGGCGTGTTTTTGGTGTCAGCGAACAAGAGAATCACAGAAAGATGTCTCTGAGAAGGGTCTTTATTGTGGCTTGGTTGCACTATCTGTGTAAAAAGCTTACGTCACCTTTCTTGGTTTGCACTGAACAAAACTACAACAGCGACTATAACTTAGCGGTGTCTGCATCTGGAGCTGAGTTTGAAATATTTATTTCCCTTCATCTTGGAAAGGGAATGCAAACAACAATAAAATAACATTGTTTAGAAAAACCATCACTTAAGATCCGGTTGCATATTCATTGATTGCTCTCCCTCTCTGCTCAGAAGCTCCTGGACGTCATGGCATCTACCCATTTTTTAAGGATTTATATCCCCTATGAGTTAGCTACTAACTCCTGCTGCACATATAAAATGAGGTTTAAAAAGTGACACCACCTATCTGCCTCACTTTTAGACAAATGTCCGATTCGCCTCTGTTACTACCAGCACTGCCGCCTCAGAGGAGGAAGAACACAGACTCACTATACAACTTCCCTGCGTTCAACCAGAACACTGGACCGTGGTAACGGCGCAGCAGCTCCACCTTAAAGATAACAGAAAAAAAATAATCAATCATGGATAAGATGGCACATAGGTGTGACTGAAGCTGCGAAGCTTTAAATCCAACCTCTAATCAACTTCAACTAATCTTTATCAAATCCCCCTCCTCACCTCCTCCTCTCCCTCCGTACATGTGCATATTTCCAGGTTCCAGTTTTTGACTCAAGCCGAAAACTAATCGGGATAAAACAGTGATGGAACGTACTGTAGGGATAAACGAATGAGCAAGAGGAGACACAAGGGAGAAGAAGGAATAAAGGGAGAGATTTAATCATGTGAAGGCTAAAAGAATGCGCAGGAGAGAGACAGACATGCACTCACCAATATCTGGCCTCTTGCACGGCCTGTTGGAGGCGGGACTATTGCATCTTGCATTAGATGCCGAAGGTGCATTACACGGCGCCCTGATTGATCGAGTGTCTGTAGTTGTTTAGGTCTGTGTTTTACATATATATATATATATTTATACAATATATATACATATACATATACACAATATATATATATATATACATATATATATATATATATATACAATATATATACAAAAATACATGCTCTGTCAGAAAAAGAAAAAAATCTAAACATGTAATTAACAATTGTTTTTTTATTTAGATGTGTATGTAAATTAAGTCCGGCGTAAACATCTGTCGTTATGGGCAATGACAATAACTGCATTGCATCAGAACCTCGCTCATGTGAATATCATCACTATTATAACCTTAATTCGTATTGCAGGGGAAAGCTGCAGCAGTGCATGTGGGGTGATATATGTATGTGTTGTAGAACATTGTCTTTCTTTTCATCTCTAGTGGAGATGTTTCGTTACCTTAGATGCACCATTTTTTTTGGTCCAATGCCATACGGGGGGGCTCCATCTTATGGCCCAAAGGCCAAAAGGTTTGGATATATCAACCCATTTATTAAAAACTTACAAAAGCATTAAGAACAAAAAATGTATATTTTGTACTAAAAGGACCCAAAATGATATTCATGGTCCTTACGCTAAAATCGTCCAGGATCAAAACACAAAAGCCCTTCTTTTCCGACACGCCGGCCTCAATCATTCTTTCAATTATGAGGGTTTCCATAATCGCTCACAGCACCACCCAGTAGGAACTGTGGAAATGGCTCCAACAACCAGTTTTATCCCCCACTGACCGTCCGCCTCACTCTTAGCTGGTCCATTAACCAGATGAAGATTTCCCCCTGTGCAGAAGTGAATGTAATTATCTTCTCCCCAGGTTGAAGCTTTCATTACATTCCTGAATTTTAAATGTTTAAAGATTAGCCTTCAATATACAGCTTTTGTGATGCATTGTTACGTGGTTGGGGGCTGTATGTGGCATTTTCTGTCCCCTCTGAAAAAAAATAATCCTTACAGCAACAGCCATAATTACAGATAGACAAACAAACAACAATGAAACCAACACAAACAAAACATTGCCAATGCGGCAGTGGTTAAAGAATAATGAGAACTAAGCATCATGGCTGATTTACGTGCGACATTTGGTGACGCTATGACTAGTTTGCGAGATTAGCTCGGGACAAGATGGCAACCCTACAGATTGACCTTAAATATCACATTTCCATGGAAACTGTAAAATGTGACTCTCCATGAATGATTTGTGGCATACAGACGTACTTACTCGTGCATCCCCCCGATCATTTTTATGTTGTCGGGGGTAAACATATGTCATCTCAGGTCACAAACAGGTCACGCTCTGTAAGATGACCCCAGGGCCTGCTGGGACTTTAACTCGCTCCGGACAAAAGAGATAGATGGAGAGAGAGAGGGGGGGAGGTGTGGATGAGGAGGAGGAGGGTAACCATGGGGAGGACACGGGGTTAAGAGTGTGTGTGGGTCTTTAACTCGGTGCTTGTAAAGACTAAATGGGTTGTGTTTATGTAGAAGCGTCCTCGTCTGAGTGACCGCTCAAAGCGCTTTACAACGCCAGCCAGCGTCCACACATGCAGCGGGGGCCGAGGCTGCCTCACAGCTCATCATGAACAGAAACCACACAATGATTCACACCAGTGGAACAGCCACTGGGCTCGGTAACCAGCCCAGGGACGCTCTGGCATGTGGAGTGCAACGGCAGGGAACCAAACCAGCGACCTTAATTCTGCAGCTTTCAGCCTTTTAACTTCAAGAGACCAATTTATTTTCAAAGACACCAAAGCCTTATCTCCTCTCTCTCTCTCTCTCTGAAACCACTTCACCCAGTTTGGATTGATCTAACTACTTTGATGAGCTCTGGCATTATAATAAATAATTATGACTGTCGTAAGATGAAACAATGTTCAACAACATATCCAATAAACTTCCCTCCTCCGTCTTTCCTTCATTCGTCCCCGTCCCTTTACTGCCTCTCCTCTGAGATGTGGAGGAGTCACTTCTCAGTCATCTTTTCCTCTTTTCATTTGACCTCAATCTGTCCCTTATTCTCATAAAAGCATATTTTATAGTAGCGGTCTAGTAGCCCCGTAAATTTTCACCAAAGATTTTCGCAGTGTTCTCAATGACAGCATTTGTTTTCTCTTGTCACCGATTGCTTTTGTTATCATCAGTTGTTTGTGTCCAAACAATCTTTTGATCTTTTTTTCGTGCTCGTACTTTGGCTGGTTTACAGAGTGTTTTTGTGCTGGAACTTTGGCTGGTTTGCAGACTGTTTTATTGCAGGTACATTAGCTATTTTGCAGAGTGTTTTGTGCTGGTACTTTGCCTGGTTTGCATGGTGTATTGTGGTAATCCTCTGGCTGGTTTGCAGAGTGTTTTTGTGCTTGTACTTTGGCTGGTTTGCATAGTGTGTTGTGCTACTACTCTGGCTGGTGTACAGAGTGTTCTTGTGCTGGTACATTGCCTGGTTTGGAGACTGTTTTATTGCAGGTACATTGGCTGTTTTGCAGAGTGTTTTTGTGCTGGTATTTCTGCCTGGTTTCCAGAGTGTTTTGGTGCTGGAACTTTGGCTGGTTTAGCAGAGTGTTTTAGTGCTGGTACATTGGCTGGTTTGCAGAGTGTTTTGTGCAAATACCCTGGCTGGTTTGAAGAGCGTTTTTGTGCTGCTACTTTGAATGGTTTACATAGTGTTTTGTGCTGGAACTTTGGCTGGTTTGCAGAATGTTTTCGTGCTGGAACTTTGGCTGCTTTGCAGAGTGTTTTAGTGCTGGTACATTGGCTGGTTTACAGAGTGTTTATTGTGCTGGTACATTGCCTTGTTTTCAGAGTGTTTTCGTGCTGGAACTTTGGCTGGTTTGCGGAGTGTTTTATTGCAGGTGCATTGGCTGGTTTACAAAGTGTTTTTGTGCTGGTAACTGGTTAAGGACTGTCTTCAGCTGGCTCCCCTAACTTCTCGAACTGCTCATATTAGGTGTTGTCTGGATTGTAAGTGTGGAAACGAGTTTGTCTCGCGTCTAACAGCAACGACAACTGGCAACCAATTTTCCGAAATAATATGATTTCCGTCATTTGAGCAACAACCACCAGTTCTAACCGTATCTGCCGCCATATATGTGTGGATGATACAAAAATGTCATGTTTCAACAACAACATTTTTGCTAAAAACTAATAACTTTATTCCTTTACATTTTATTCGAGATGAGATGAGGCACAGATGACTTAAAATGCTGTAGCACTTCGGCCGGGCCAGAAGCTGGCGGTGTAACTTTTCAACATCAACACCACTGAATAGTGTAATCACTATACATGATCACAGCAACGTCGCAGAGACTCTATAGTCTGCTGGAGCGTTAATAAAGTCAGAAAATTATGAGTTTAATAAAACTCAACAGTCTGTTTCTTTTCTACCTGCAGGTTGCTACTGGGTTGTAAGGTTTTCAACTTCTGTGTGACATGTTTCGGTATCATCACTGCTTGAACAAGAATTGTGTTTTGCCAGTTTACGGGAGATGTAAACAGGGGGCGTTTTCAAAAGATTACACTTTCATACATGTTGGCTCGAAAGTTTCCAATTTTATGCAAAGTGAGCAAACGGCACATGAGTCGTACAGCACGGACAGCGAGGTTGAGTGTGTTTCGTTTATGTCCTGATTTTGTTCGTTGTCCAATTTTTCAGTGTTGTTAATTCCATTGCTAGTATCAGATGTACTGTAACAGTAACGAAAAGATTAAAATAAGTTATCGCCAGGTTACGCTACGACGTTGAAGCAACAGAAAGCTGGTTTAAGTCAACGGTGTACAGTTTCTCTCAATATTTAAAGGGCGACTCAAAGAGGAAGTCGCACCTATTACAGGTCAGATCGCAGCATGGCATCGACGCAAACACAACAGCGATGCACAGATTGGACGTGGTATTATCCAAATCTGCTTGTGTCGATTCACTCACTACTTACCTTTGTGACCTGCGAGCATTTCACTGACTTTCTGGTCTGTGACTTCAGGAACACGGCAACTTTTACCCAAACTATTTCACTATGTGAAATTGTACTGTGTGTGTGTGTGTGTGTGTGTTTTGGCTGTGTGTGCGCTTGAGTCTAACAGTGTTACACATTCGGCTCGGCTGTTCTGCTTCGTGGGTAAATTGCACAAACGATGAAGACTCACTTATTGTTTCTGCTGGTCGGGGATGGTTACGATGGATTGGAATTGAATTAATATTATTCTCATTAATTATGTATTCTTTCATCCACCCACATTCTGTCTGCATTTAATCAGAATGATCATTTTTATGACCCGGCCTGTCTGATCTGTGGACTGAGAGCACCGTGAGCATCACAAACACAGGAATGTGCAGCAGCCGTCTTCCTCTTCCTCCTCCTCCTCCTCTTCCACCTCCTCCTCTCAGTACGGGTGCATTTGTCTATCTGACGAGATAGAGCTGTTGATGGGACAGAGGGTTTGGAGACGGGGAAACACATACCTGTCCCTCAGCAGACATGGGAGCCACGTTTATGTGGAGAGGTGCCAAGATCATGCACACCTGCTTTTGAAAGGGAATAGCAGATGATTGGTTCAACTCTATTACGGCCCAAACACACCAATGAATAATTAAAGAAGTAAAAATAACCCTGCTGTGCCTTGGATCTTACTTTGCCCCAGATCATATGTCATTGAACTGGCAGGAAGGGAGTTTGGCGTGCCCTAAATGAGAATCTGCCATTGATTTAATACCTTGAGTATTAAATCGGGGTTTAAATAGGTTCCTTAATGTTGAATATTGTTTCTCAGCATTATTTATGTCCTGTGCAGCTTATTTTCTAAAGCAAAAAACTACTACTGCTGCCCTAGAAACGATACGTCATTATAATTTATTTCTATTTAGAATTTTATCGTTGTTTTCATTTATGCAAATTGACCACCTGCAATAATAGTGCATCATTTTTATTATAGATATTGCCTTTTACTTTTTTGCGATTTCTTTTCACCCTGCTGTGTACCCGTCTGATGGTTACCCTGAATTACAATAAAATGAATCGTAAATGTTAAATTTTGTCCAGGAAATAATAAATCAAGGAAAGGATCGGTTAACCTCTCCCAATTTACCAGCCCAACATCTCCAGTGCATCAGGTGAATATTATTACAGCGCTATTACAGTTCATTATCGCAATAATTAAGATTTACCTTTCACACAAAACAGAGGCCAGAGTGATAATAAAGACAAATGATGCTTTGTTTTGTTAATTAAAGATAAAGCCGTTGAGTGACATATTTAGCCCCTCTCGCTGAAGTTTTATGTAATTAGAATATATTTGCATGACTGATAAAGTTCTCAGTATAGTAGACGTTTGCCTGATACGTTTGGTCTCATCATAAACAAAGAGGAGATGTGGCTCCCTGCAGGATTCAGTTAAAATATGCCGCAGCAACAATACAGATAGAAACACACACACACACACATGCGCACACCCACACACATCAATGGAAGGCACAGGTAAACACACACACACACTCTCTCTAATCACCGCTCCTCACATACACACCACCACCTCCAGGTGCTCATGGTTCATTTTCCCATCACATCATCTGTCTTCTATTCCCAGAGCAGCGAGATAAGCCCTGAGAGGGGCCGGCCAGTAATACAAGGGTCTTATGTGAGTGACTGTGTGTAATGTGGAGGGTACTATTACTATTATGTTAGCATTATTTCTTAATGCCGTGATACTTAGCAGTATATTAGAGTGATTTTCCACCATGACTTTGTCATTATTCTTAAGCATTTCAGTGTAAATATATCCCTGAAAAGTCGGGGGTGGATGGGGATATTAAGGTAATCATCATCACCGCCGCCGAACGTGAGCGCGATTACTCAAAAACGATTTCATGGATCACATTCAGATTTTATACTGGCATAAGATTTAGTGAGAGGAAGAGGTGAATTGATTTTGGGAAATGTGGGTTGTATATTTCCAACACTACAAGGAGCTTTATCTCCAAAGGTTTCCAGGCCATAATTTCACAACGTTGATCGGATTTGGGGTGTATGAGTACACTCCAGGAGTAAATACCAAACATTACCCTAGTATTTCATATTGTCCCACTAGGGGGAGTTTTTTATAAACGAAAAAAACTGTTTTCGCGGACATAACTCAAAAACTATTTAATTAATAATTTTCAAATGTTTTACCCTCATAGACCTTGGTGTGAGGAAGAACTGGAGTGATTTGGGGAAATATCAGCTTTATAATTCAAACACTAGGACGGGCTTTATCTCTAAACATTATCGGGCCATAGTTTCTCAAGCATTTCTCCGTCTCTCATCCATATTTGCTGCACATGAATCGATTTATCTTGAATACATATTGTTTGACTCTAGAAATGCATATTATAATCACTATGGGGAACTTTTTTCAGACAGAGCTTCTTTACGTTTGGCGTGATTTAGTCCTAATTTGGTGCACATGAATGGACTCAAGGAGATCCATAATGTATATATCATATTTGACTCTAATATCTCATCTTTACCTAATTTTGTGGAGTTTTTTTTTTCTTTTTCAAAAAATACAGTGGACGTAACACATTGCTTGTGCAACGCAGGCGATTGGGAACTTTTCAGGGCATATACCCTTGCCGTCAGGACGACAGCATAGGCCTGGTTAGTAAGCATGAAATTACCATTTCAGGTTTGACACGCTGTGGTCATGGCCACTTCTTCATTGTGTCAGTGTTTGGGGCTATTTGAAGACATATGGAGCTGTCATCCCACAGGATTAGCTATAAAACCATAAAGCCAAGGGCAAAATAAAACAAGGTGTGTAAAATATTAATTTTCCAGCCACAGCAGACAGGTTTTTGGAGTCTCTCCTGATGCAGACTGCACTTTCCGTTTCTCAGCACTTCTCCACTTTACAAGTGGATGAAAATGCACTGCCTTTTCACAAGATCACATCCTGGAACCTGTTCTCAAATGCGGACCACCAGGCCCCTTAAGGCTTTGTTATGTAAACAAAGGGTTAAATCGCAACTAAAGAGGTCTGTTTTATGTGTAAACTGTGGTGAAAACAGAGCCCTGTTTCCACTCACAGTTTTTAAAAACACTGCGTATTGTGCTTCCAGCTTGAGCTCTCTGGCCGGTTTCTCCGTCCCCTCCTCCTGCACCTGATGAGCGGCTTTGTCCGTTACGTCCAGTAATCCAGTGAGGGAGGCTCTCTGGATAAAGCCTTCATTAGTACCAACATGGTCAGCTTTTATCTCAGGTACTTCATGATTTATACTCTGGAGGTCACATTGAAGCTCTCCACAAAGAAATCTAATCCTGGATAGTATTCAAGGTAGAAATTGATTAAAAAAGTGAAGTAATTACGGGAGTTTGGAGCAAGAGGAGAACCATTTTTACTGAGAAGTACTGCAGACTAACTATTATTGTGATTTTAGACGGCGTGCCAGCATCCTGGAAGCAAAGACGCATGATGTGTGGCACAGCAGCGTGAGCCTCTCCTGCAGCACGCAGACGTGCATTCATCTCAGGCAAAGTTTTCCAAAGGTTTTTCTTCTTCATATTTTAAGAACGTATCGTGAAAACAATCCGTGTGCACACTAATCCACAGAAATGATTAAAAACACAGTGCCAGGCCAGTTGGTCGGAGGTGTAACTTTCCAAAATAAACAGCACAGATGAACACCACATGCCGGCGAACCGACCGTTTCTGCCTTGGGCTCATTGAAAGGCAGCTTCGTGTATTTTGGATGAAGGTGGACGGCGATGGATCCGCATAAAAATGCCTGACTACAAGCTGAAGGCATTCACTGTTTCATAATCTTCCAGATCCGATAAAACGAAGTGAACGCTGCTTTATTATTATATGCTCCAAACATTTGGGGTTATTAAGGAATCGTCATCCATCACCGCAGAACCTTCGTGTTAACGCAGTTATTAAAAAACTTATTTCATGAATCGTTTTCAAATTTAATACCCGCATAGACCTCAGTGCGAGGAAGAACTGGGTTGTATTTGGGAGAGGTCGGTTGTACATTTTTGACACCAGGGGGAGCTTTTTCTCTGAAACTTGTGGATCCTTGGCCCGATTTAGTCCAAATTTTTGTGCAAATTAATTGATTGGAATATATCTCTATATTATACATTGTTTATTACACTAATTGTTGAAATTTTACTCACTAGGGGGAGCTTTTTAGAAAAATGCTGTTTTTTGCAGACATCATTTCTTAGCCATTGGCTCCATTTAGTAAAAATTTAGTGGATGTGATTTGACTCGAGAAGATCTGTCATGTATATCTCGTATATTACTCTAAAAGCTCTTTCTGTCGGGGACAAAACTCTGGCTGTGGAGCCCAAGATGGGGGGGTGTCATCACAGTTTTCACAAGAAGCCCTGTTACACAGCATTTTCAAAGCAGGAAAGGGGCATGGCGCCCCTTTATTTCACTGCATTCTGTATAAAAGCAGTGGAGGTGCGATGGAGGGGGGGTCTGAGTTGACCCACCTCTGAGAGATTGACAAAGAAGGGCAGTAAGTGTAAAAATTCAAAAGGTAAAAAGAGGGTCTGACATTTTGACCATGTATAATGTGTGACTGGTTCTCAAAAGAGAAGACCTGACCTATAGACGCTGGCAGCAGAGAGCAAATGAGAAAAAACGAGGTCCCGGAGATCAGCCGCCATGGAACACTGAAGGTAGATGATTGTTTTTTTTACCCAAATTCATCTCTATTTTTAGAAAGCGCTGCTCGACACACATAGGAGATGTCACACCAGATGCTGGCAACACGCTCACTATCAGTTGATATGGTGACAATAGCATTTTCAAGAGATGACAAACAAAAATAGACTGTTTTATGCAGGGAAGCGGAACTACAATACCCACAATCCTCTTGCCTTTCAGGCAAAACCAGGAGGGCGAATAATGGCACATTCTCACCTCAAACAGGCTGTTTAAAAGGTGCTGGGCAGAGAGGAAGAGGGGAACGGAGAGGGGGAGGGATAACTCGGAGAGTTGAAGATGAAGAGGAAGTGTGTTTGCAAACCATCTGGATTCAGTCCCTGATAAGAAACACTTTGTCAGCTCGCACCACATCACTCAGATGGCTCCCTCTCAAGTTCCCTCCCTGCCTTGTATAAACTAGTCTGAATCTCCGGCTCGCTGCTAGTATTCTGTTTTTGTTTTTTTTTTATCTCCAGCAGTGATATTCAGTCATGTTGTTCTTCAGGAAGTGATAAAGTGGAGATGAGTGAAAGAATTACAAGAACTCATGCGGACAGAAAGGAGAGGTCAGGAGTCGTGGTGGTTCAGACGGAGGTAGGGTGCGGCGATTTAATAAATGGAGAAATAGTCTGAGAAGGAACTCAACTTTTTTCTGACATTTATTGAAGTCACACACTTCTACAGAGCGGAAGTTCTGTCTATTCTTGACTTAAGTGGAAAACCGGATGAAACACACTGGCACAAATACACATAGCACAAGGTCAGAAAACAGATTATAATAATAATAATGATATAAGAATATATATGTATATATATATATATATATATATATCATTATAATATAGATACATAAAAACTCATTACTTTTAATGTATTCTAAAGAAACACAATTAAAAATGTTGTTACAGAGTCATCTTACATAATATAACATTAGACCACATTTAAATTAGATCAATCATTCATATCTTTTCTATTTTTGTTATTTATTATAATATTTTCTTCTGGCTGTGAATATTTCAATCCGTGTCATCAGACGAGTCAACAATAATTTGCAAAGAGCTGAACCAATTAATTCATATGAGAATAGTAATAACAATATTATAGAGAAATATATTCTATAAACATTTTTGACAGATATAAATATGAAGCGTTATGAACAAATAATGAAAGAATGTTTTTTAAATTATAATAATATAATAGAGATAGCTGTGACACCACAGCTATCTCTATTCCTTTGTGTGTGTATGTATGTGTGTGTGTATTTATGTGAGTGTGTGTGTGTGTACTTCAACTGAATTTTGAAGTTTTATTTTTCATTCTTCAAATGATAGCCATATTTAGTAGGCAGTACACAAGGAGGTTTAAATGAAGACATGCACGTATATACATACGCACACACACACACACACAGACACAGGTCCGTAAATCACAGACATACTGTCTATCTCACACATCATCCTCAAAGGCCTTGTTGCTAGGAGATAATGTTTTACTGTGCTATTTGTGGAGAGAGCGACAGAGTTATAGCGTACGATACAGTATATATCTATTCTATAGCTATTTATGCATATATGTACTTGACAAGTGCAAAAAACTGCAGATAGTAGAGTGAAGTTCCTATAGATCAGGATATATCTATCTAGAATTGTCTTCCCTCTCTCTCTCTCTCTCTCTCTCTCTCTCTCTCTCTCTCTCTTCCTCTCTCTCTCTCTCTCTCTCTCTTTCTCTCACAAACACACACATCATGTGAAAACCAGCGATGGCTTCTTTCCCAAACCCTGTTGAGAAACACAAGACTGGCTATACAATGTGTCTGTGCCTGCATGTGAACGTGTCCACCTTGTACATGAATGCTATTGTTTGTGTGTGTGTGTGTGTGTGTGTGTGTGTGTGTGTGTGTGTGTGTGTATGTGTGTGTTCCTCCAATTGCAGCAATGGTGGATTCAAGCAGGTCATATGTAATGTAACGGTTGATTGGTCACATTGTCGGCCCCAGCAGTCAGTCCTTCACTCTTTCACTCACACACACTCAGTCTCCTGCAATCAGCAAACACATCTATTACTGGACAGCGGAGAGAGAGAGAGAGAGAGAGAGAGAGAGCGCGCAAACCTCCGCCAACTAAACCTCCGCCAACTCCGCTGTCATTAAACCCGAGCTATCAAGAAACAGTTTCGCTATCAAGCCAGGACAAAAGCTTCATATAAATATAAGATGGGTATCCTCAGTGAGTCAAAACATTTGTCACGCTCTAAAAAAATCATTTAGTCACATTAAATACAATACATTAAGTAGAAAATTATCCCAGCATGAAGTAGTTGTACTATTTGATTTATAAAGATTTTATCATATTTTACTTTAATGTGGCGATTAACCTCAATTACTATCCAAAATGTAATCAAAATGTTAAAAAAAATCCTGAATCGGCCACCGTTTACAGATCAGCACCAAAACATAATGGTCCAACATTTGCAGATTTTTCTCTGCAACTACCACCAAGTTCTTTCCCATGGTTTCGCTGAAGGGTGTCTACTGTAAAAAGGCAGGCGATGATTTCAGACTGGACCCTTCGGAGGAGGTATGAATCTGATATGGAACCCTTATCTGACGCAGCGTAACCAAAACACCAGGTCTACAGGGGGAAATGAACACAGTATCACTGTGTAGCCGTCCACAAACACCACATTCCATCATAGATGAAATCAAAAGTGACATTTCACACTTACATAGGAATCCATAACACTGATATTTTTGCAGGCCTGTCATAACTGATCTTGAAAAGCTTGGCGACATTAGTAGTGCTAAATCATATTACAAATCTGATGCAACTTTTGAAGGAATTTGTAATTTATTGTGGCTTTAAATCTCTGAAATATCTTTGTTACTGCGTTTCTTTTTCCCTCGAACCGATGGGAACATTGATCCCTGAGGTCAAACTACAACCGCTTACCCTGTGTGGGGTCACAGGGTTGGGGAGGGGTTGCAGCCTATCTTGAATTACCCTGGGGCTACGCCTTGGACGGGTCGGCGGTTCACCACAGGGCCAACAACCGTTAACAATCACATTCACACCTACAGACAATCTATCGTCACCAAGTCATCTGGATGCAAACCCAAGGATTATTAGACTCCCTTTATAAAGGATTAACAATGAGGTTATTATTTAGGTTGTAAAAACTTTGTTATAACTCATTTGTAAACAGTTAATAACAGCTTATACCATAGCTCTCAATAACAATTGAGAGGGTTCACTATTTGGTTTCTGAGACTAAGCTATACATATAAATGGGTGCTCACTATTTGGCTAGCAGCAGGTAAACTTTATTAGTGAAGTAGTAATAAACCAATAATAAAGCATTAATAAAGGTAGTTTTATTGTAAAACGGTACTCCGGAAGATTGATTTGCACCCAGAACATCCTTGGAGTGAGACAGTGGTGCTAACCACGACTCAACCGTGCTGCACAAGTCAATCAAACATTTTGACAATAATAAATGGGTGAACTTTCTCAGTCAAAGCAACATAACAGTTTTGATTTATTCACGTAACACTCCCTAATGATTTTAATTAAAAAGACAGTGACTAATAAGTCTGATGCATTGGTAATGATTGTGGTAATTAATTATGATTATCAATTATCATCTTCCTTAAATGAATCAAAGGCAGATGCTTCTTTGACGTGCAGCTTGTAAAACAATTCCAGGCCTGCAATGATGTGTGACTCTGGATATCTACGCCAAAAGAAACTGTCCTGAAATGATACCAACACTCAACTCAGTATGTGGGTTTAGATGGACAACCTAATTCCAATTAGATTCGGAAAAGACGTCTAATTGTAAAGAAAATGCTGCATTTAAACACTCCTTTCCGAATGGAAAAAAACATTTCCGAATTAGATTTCATTCCTTTGCAAGGAGGTAGTAGCCTAAATCCTTGCAGAAAGCCTTTCCAACAGCCAGTCGCTGCATGTAAACGCTGTATCGGAAAGCTTTCTGTTTGAGTTGTATCGGCGCCTAAGTAGCGGCCTAACTTTATGCTCCGCTAAGTTGTTTCAGCGCCACAACACATTTTAAATATGGCGACTTCAAAACAGTACCAATCTGCATCGGAGAGTGATTTATTCATTGCAACTTTGAAATATTTTACATATTTGGACGGTTAGATAGACGAAAAGTCACTTCCGCACATGCCCTCTTTGTCATATTCTTTTTCTGGGCGATTGCTTCTCTGTAGTTTCTGTACATCTTTAGTGAAAATATTTTTAAATACTTTTCCATCAATGATCAATTCAGTAAAAAAAAAAGAAAAAGGCAAATGTTCCCAAATTGTCGCGTGACTGTTTTATCACCTTGTCATTTAAGAAACACACGAGTCAAACTATCACTCCAGATTTATGATACACCAAAGTTTGGCGTTTTCTTTCTTGAAGAAGCAGCAGAGTCTCTGTAAGAGACCTAATTTTTCACAACCTGTTTGTACCGTTCAGTCTAAACGCCCCGACACCAGTACAGACGCGACACATGCTTTGGGCACTAACACACCTAAATCCATTAGAGTAGCAGCGGTTACCAGTTTGATGGTACGCTACGGTTTAAAATGTGATGGCTCTAATATCAGGAACATTTATTACTGGTGATATCAAAATGGGAATCTCTCTGCGGCTACCAGTCAGACTCCTAAACGGACGTCAAACACATCTGCAGCAAAGTTAGTAGCAGAACGACGGGAGACAGACATCGCAGATGTCCATCCTACCGAAACTAAAGTAAGATCAACAACGTGGAGCCATTCTCCTTATATGAAAAAAATGGATTCATTCTCAAAGATTTGTAAGGAATGTGGAAACAAAAAAACCTCTTTATAAGAAGCCCGTCCAACATTTTCATCCACGTTGGCGAAGATCAACCCTCTGTGCGAATCAAATTCTTTGTCCCATCCATGACCTTAATCCCTAAAAATAAAAAACGAGCAATATCCACACGATTGGGGACAGCTCAGCCACAACAGTTTCGTAAGTCAGTGTACTTCTAGTTGCGGTAACGAGCCCGGACAAATGGGGAGGGTTGTGTCAGGATGGGCATCTGACAAAAAAACTTATGTCAAATGAATATGTGGAACGGGATGATGATGATCCCTATTTGGACGAGCCGAGAGAAGAAGAAGAAGGAGAACAAGAAGATTCAAATGATGGGGGATTGAAACCATCAAAGTCAGACAATTAATTATTCAATCAAAAAGAAAGTGAAACTACAGAAAAAACTAAGAACAAATAGAAATTAAAATTGAACATGAACAGAAACTACAGAAAATAAGAGACTAAACACAAACAGAAACTACAGAGAAGCATATACAAAAGACAAAGAAACTACAGAGAAGCAGAGACAAAACACAAAGAAACTACAGAGAAGTAGAGACTAAAGATGTACAGAAACTACAGAGAAGCAGAGACAAAAGACAAAGAAACTACAGAGAAGCAGAGACAAAATACAAACAGAAGCTACAGAGAAGCAGAGACAAAAGACAAAGAAACTACAGTGAAGCAGAGACAAAAGACAAAGAAACTACAGAGAAGTAGAGACTAAAGATGTACAGAAACTACAGAGAAGTAGAGACTAAAGATGTACAGAAACTACAGAGAAGTAGAGACTAAAGATGTACAGAAACTACAGAGAAGCAGAGACTAAGGATGTACAGAAACTACAGAGAAGCAGAGACTAAAAACTAATAGAAAGAGGAACTGAATCAGTCATTTTCTCTAGACTCGGAGGTAAACAGACCCAGATGCTTCTCTGTAGGATCCTCTGCATGTTTGCAGTCACATAATGAGCCTGTAAGTGGTGAAAACGAGTGGTTTATGTTTACATACAGACATCCTCCCCCGTAGGGTCACATTAAACCGCTTCAAAGTTCAAACTACACTAGTTTGTACTAATTTTCTCATTTTGCCCTAATTTATTTAATAAATAAAACTGATTACAATTAAATTACAATTAAAGAAAAGTATCTTTAATCGGAGGTAGTAATCACAAGGGGGCGATCCTGGGCTCCCCTACATGCCATCACACGGTTCTTTCAGTCCAGAAGCTGTGGATGCTGTTAATATACCACTTTAAGTATGCAGATTTGATTCAATTTTAACTTGACTTTGTCGATGCGTAGGCGACAGACAGATTTCAGGACATCGTTGGTTCGCTCCTCGCTCGTAGAGATTTCTCCAGCTTCACTTAATATTGTGACGATATTATGGGCTGTAGATGGACAAACCCCTAAATGACTGGCCATTGTGCGTTATGAAATGTTGTTAAAATGACGATTTGCCCACTCAATTTTCAACAGAGTGATTAATCGGGGCTTATCCTCGCGTGTGAACAGAGGCGTTAAGCGAGCGCACATCCCTCAGTCAAGTAGAAGTACAGTTATTTATGTAGCAAAAGAATCTGGTGGAAATAGAAGTCTTGATTCTTTACAAGAGTAAAAGTGAAATGTTCCGACTTTGTAAAGTATAAAAAACACAACGTTTAGAGGCTATTCCACTGAACCTGGTTGTTTATTATTGTATTATTGATTTAAAGGATTCAAAATTTTATTTCAACTTCGGTTACTGCCACAGAGGTTGATACTATATCCTGTCCTAGGGGTACATGTACCCCTATTGGCGCTTCGGGGTATTGCAGGGGGTACATGCTTTTTTTTTTATCTTCATAAATGTTTTACGTGTACTGGATACTTGGATACACAAAAGGAATGTCTTCCCTAAATGTCTGTTTGTCCCTGCAAAGAAAAATAATCTACTAAAGTCTTCAACGTGGTTTGAAAAAGAAAGGAGTGGAGCGTTCAGATCTTTCAAGTGAGGTGTAAGGAGCAAAAGTAAGAAGACGTGAGAAGTACACATAACTGAATACTTAATCACAGTAACAATGTATCTATTACTTCCAACGTAAAGACGCCATTTTAATAGCAAGTCGCGACACTGTTAGCAACGTTTGTTTTTTACTGTTACTAAAAACACTCCGTAATTACCAAAATGCGAATAACAAATGTCATATTTGAACTCCTTTCACTTGAGTACATGAAAAGCTATTTGGGAAAGTATTGCATTCTGTTTTTTTGTGTTTTAGAATATAAATTGTATCCTAGAGTATTTCCTGTGGAATCAGTGTTGTGTTCAAATCCCTTTGTAAAACCTTTTTTTCCATCCCGCTGTGACTTTATGAGCTCCTACCAATTCAACGATGAGCAATTCAGGACTTCAGAACAATTCCAGGCCCCCATAATCCTAAAAATATACTGAATGTTTTTTTTTTTTTTTTTTATATTTAATTCAATTTTGTTGTTTCCCTTCTTCTGAGCGCTGGAGGAAAGAAGCAGCTGTCTGTGCTGGTTGGCTGACTGCATTGTCCGTCACAGCGGTCGGTCTGAAGCTCACAGAGCTGCTAATCTGCCGAAACATTCCAGAGGAGCAGCTCAAACACCAGCAACAAAATCACCTTGACGAAGGATCCGGTAAAAACAGAATCCAAATTAATTTAAATTTTAAGACGTGTGCACTGAGACGTTCACCAACAAAGAATACCCACAATTATTAATGTGATGTAATAGAATTTGAGTGCATCGTAATCCTTTTTGAGTATTCCCCATACGTATGTCACACAGCATCCGTTACGATGCTGTAACACTCGACATAACTCAGCGTCTTAAAAATATTTACACCTGCCTTTTCGTTTCTGCTTACAAACATTTTGGAAAGCGGCGCAGATCGCAGTCTTGGAAGTGTAAACACCGGAGGATGATGTTCTTAAAGTTCATCCTGCCCTACTTCAAACCAACCTTTAAGACACAAACACACACAGACAGGAAGTAGAGGCAGATACGTCTGCAGGGCCACCATTTGAATCATCTATAAAATCAATCGTTTTCTATACAGCGCCTTTATTTGCTTTCTAACATCTTATCAGTCCTAATAGGCCGGCTGGAATTTTAATCAGTAACACATTTTCTTTGCCCTGCCACTCTCCCTGCCCTCCGTTAGGTGGGATCTGTCCATCCACAGTCATTTTTAAGCAACGTTTCCTCTCCCAGTGACGGTTTAATTCCTTTAATCCATCACCCACTTCCTCTTGTACTTTGTTACTCTCACACACGTTTTCAGGAGTGCCTCAAAATTTATGTTTCTAATTGAAAAAGTAGCACAGGGGAGGCAGCGAGAGAAAGACAGGAGGATAGAGAAAGAGAGAGAGAGAGAGAGAGAGAGAGAAACATACACACACGCTCACACACACGTAACGCAGTGGAACGAAAATCTGTGTCTGGAAGCGATTAGGCAAAAAGCTAAAGCCCGTCTTCTCTTTCTGTGTCTGAGCAGCAGCACAGAGGCCTGCCACCCTAACCCTCACCTCAAGTCACACACCACACATACACACACACACACACACCACAACGCAAATAAAGGGGCACTCAGTGTAGCGCATACCTCGGCCAAGGCGCAACAGTTCTCCACTTATTGCCTGAGAGCCAAATTACAATGAAAACTAAAACACAATTTGCTTCTCCGTCTCAATAAACAGAGTTTGTGCCGACGTTTAACACCAGCTACGTCACAGAATACATTTCCTGTATATTTGGAATCGGATCCGGATTGGAATTAAGTTAAAAGTGGTTATAATCCAGGAGAAGTTGAGCGAGTGGGATTTTTTATTATTATGATTGGAATATGATATAACAGGAAAGGATGCACCTGTGTTTAAACGATTTAATATATATATATATATATATATATATATATATATATATATATATATATATAATCATATTAGCCCACTTGGCTGTCAGACAGAGGCATCATCATTTCTCTGGATGAGTAAAAATGTAAAATAAGTATAGCTGGCAGCAGATAGCGTGTCATCCTGTCCTCCACATTGATCATTTCCCTAATCAAGGTAATATTCCCCATCTCTATTCTCTTTGAATATCACTCCCTCATAATGGCTTCAAAATCAAAACCAGACCTTGAAGCTAATGTTCGCAGAATGATTAACCACTGAAATATTTATATATGTTTGTGTGCGAGAGAGAGAGAGAGATTGTGTGTGTGTGTGTGTGTGGTAATAGAAGAAATTGATTGGCAGGATAAGTAGGGGACAGTGATTTAGATGTTGGCCTTCAGCTGACACACTTTAACAGCAGGTTGTCATGTTGACTGAGTGAAACATAAAAAACATCATAAAAAGATGAAATAAAACCAAATGGCTGCCTGACAGAATAACCTGCAGCTTTACTTTAGCCTGGTGGTACTTAATGTGGGGAAAAGAAGAAAAAAAAAAGCCCAACAATGTTGAAATGAAGATGAGGGTGAAAAAAAGATGAAAAATGAGGGAAAGGAGAAACGTGGTGCGAGTGGAGGTAAATATTCATCCTCCTGCAGAGAAGGTTTTTTTTCTCCCTCGCTCTCTTTTCCTCTCCTGGTGCACCCTTTTCCACTTTCTCGCCAAATCTAACTGTTGGGGCCCAGTCTGACTAACGCACGCACGCACGCGCGCACGCTCACTTGTGTTTCTGTCAATGACTTAATAGGTTCTATCAAACAGAGCCAAGCTGTTTCTCCAGGTATGCGCGCGCGCGCGCACAAAGACACACACATCACATACACACGCGCACGTGCGCGGCAACCCAGCTAACCCTGCCGTATCCTGAGGACAGGGGGATGAGGTTCGGAGGGATCCGGTGGTCTACCTTGTGTGTGGGGGAACTCCAGTTTCGCCCGGCTTGAGGGGTTAGTGCCCCCGGCAGCAGATCCGCTCAGGCGCGCATGAAGGGTGAGGGTCGGCCCGGTGCGCACTGAGAAATAAAACTCCTCCGTGTCTTCCTCTCTTTGTTCTCCTCCGATCGGTGAAAGAGCCGGACCCGGAGTCCTGATCCTGACGTTCTCCCTCTCCGCTCTCCTCTGTGCGTACGGGACTGCCTCTCTCCGTCCTCTCACACCTCATCCAGCTCCTGCGCTCCAGCTCAAAAGCGCACCGGGAAGGACGCGCTCCACTCTCTCCTCTTTCCTTCCCTTCGCTTTTTCTCTCTCTCTCTCTCGCTCACTTCTGTGCAGTGGAGTGGATTTTTCTTTCCCCACTTAATTTCAAGTAGTTCTATTCCTTCCTCTCTGCCTCTCCCGGTGTGTGCGCGAGAGACTTCTCCTCGTCTGCTCCAGCCACCGCTCCTGCTCCCTCTCTCTGTGCCTCTGGAGGAGGAGGAGGGAGGGAGGAGGAGCATGAGGAAGAGAGGGAGAGCAGGGAAGAATGTGATTGGCTGACACAGCGGGGGGTGAGTGAGGGAGAAAAGAATGAGAGGGGGAGAGAGGAGGAGGTGGAAGGAGGGGCTGGATCCCTGCTTTCTGCATTTGGAGGCTGCAGGCGTAGATGAGAGGAGTGAAGAGGAGGAGGAGGAGGAGGAGAGGAAGGAGGGTGCTCCTTTTTCTCCCCTCTCTGCATTCTTTTGCTCTTATCTTATTCTAAGCACAGAAACTACACCTCTCATCCACTCACACATGATCTCTCTCTCTTTGTCACACACACGTACACATGGAAGAACACACTCGACATTATGTGTGTGTGTGTGTGTGTGTGTGTGTGTGTGTGTGTGAGTGTGTGTGAGTGGTTCTGAGGCAGCTGTATAAACCAAAGGTACTGAGAGAGAAGGGAGGGTGGTGACACACTAAAAGGGACCCAGCATTACAGGGAAGGTGGAAACACACACACACACACACACACACACACACACACACACACACACACTCACACAAACATTAATTTGCATTGAAATAAACACTGTAAAACTTTTTCTGTAAACCAGCAGTGAATACTGAATAGCATTCTACTGTAATTTAGTCAAACTGTGACTGCAATGCAATCTGGGAGAAATAATATATAATTATAGCCTGAGTTCCAGAATGCCATTACTTACAGGAAGAGCAGAGCATCATGGGAAGGTGATAGAAAACTTAGGGAAGTAGAATTTAAAATAAAACAGACGCTACAGCCTGATCAGACTTCAGACTCAGATGTTCAGAGCGTAGACGAGGAAATCTCCAGCGAGGAGGCCATTTTTATTGTGACCCCACAAAAGGAGGCGCGAGGGGTTACACTTTCCACACAGACCCTCCGAAAACCACTGGGCAGAATTCTAGGAAATTTCACACATTCTCTGTACGTGTGTGGATCTTATACACTCCAAAAAAGAAAAAAAGAAAAAATCGGTTGGATGTACCTAACCTAGTTATTTCAACAATTTCCCCCAAACCAAATTGTGTGAGATATAATCAAATAATCATAATAACATGAATAATAATGGACGTATTTTCCAACCAACGTTAATGTATTAAGTAGTTGCAACCAAATCTGGTTAACTTGCATTCATTATTATGTATAAGATTATTTTATGTTATCAGTAACTGTGAGGGTTACGTAAACATTCAGCACCTACATGGAATGGGAGACATATTATTTTTAGGATTTTCAAGCTTTTTATTTTAACCCATTACATACACACAAAAAATATTAAAGATATATATCTGTATAATTTACTGTAAAATACCCACTGCTATGGTTGACCAGATTATTGCCGTAAAAAAATACGGTAACAATGTGCAAGACATTAAATTACCATAAAAACAGATTGAATGTTACCCAAAAAGACAGTAAATAACAACAAACGCAGAATTTTATTATACTTAGAAGTCAACATTTTATCACGAATATATAGGCCTAACATGTTTTCATTTCGGTAAAAAAGAAGGCATGCTCTTGCTTTGATTTATTTGGTATTGTGACTTTTCATTCCGTAAAAAAACTGTTATTTAGACGGAATACTATTTTTACAGTAATGCCTTACTTGTAACATTGTTGTATTTTTCCGAATAAACCCAAATTTTGTATTTTCACAGTGACATTCTGTTTTTTTCCACATATTCTGACAATAAATAATAAAGTTATTACATAATATTAATTATCATTTATTTAGATAAATATTTAACAGATGCCATTTGACTGTTTTTACAGTTATTTTTTACAGATAATTCTTTTTACATTGTACTGTCTTGTTCACATAATGCTCCTGTTTTTCAAAGGAGATGCATTGTGATTTTTTCTTTTTTTTTGCGTTTAACGTGTCTTCCTTTTAATTTACATCAACATCAACCCAGATTTATTCATTAGATTAGATCATTTGTAAAATCTACAATTCAGAGCGTTCATTTTTTTTTAGGTGTGAATGGTTTAGCTATGATCCCTGGTTCTCCATGATTAGACCCGCTTGACCTGGGATGATTTTTATTCCTGCTCTGCTGTAATAAAGGTTATTATGTTCCGTCCACATCAGCACAAACTGAGTGTTTCGAGTAGCGGAGGGCATCGGTGTCCTTGGACACAAATGTTCTGGTTCCCCATCAAAGTGTCAAAATGTAAGGAAATGGAACCGTTGCCCTTGTCAGAGTGTGTTCCTAATTTTTCATTACATTTCTGGCATTTTCCGCAGCCGCTTACCCTGTTCAGGGCAGCGGGGTGAAATCGCACGATAGGTAGGGAGCACCCTGAAGTTGCTGGTTCACCAACAAATATAAGGAAACAACACACTCACACCTACAGGTAATCCATCATTCACCTGTGTAGCATCTTTCTGGACTGAGTGGAAGCTGGGGCAGCCGGAGGGAACCCACGTAAACACAGGGAGAACATGAAAGCTCTGCACAGAAAGGCCCTGGGTCTGAATCCAGAGGCTTCTTGCTGTGAGGCAACAACCACGGAAACACGCCTGTATTACCATGTTATTACCAAAAACGGTGTTACTGTTATTAATGGCAGTAAGCTTTAGTAACTGCAGATGTGTCTCAGGAATTACAGCTATCATACACATTTTGAAGATTAGTAGTTGGATCCCCCATGTGACGGTCATGTATGAGTGATGTGTGTGAATCACCCAAGGAGCAGGTGGTGCCTTCAATGGTAGCTTCTATGTGGGGGTGTTTAGTTTTGTGTTTTATTGTTGGTTTTTTTTCAAGTGCAGTCATTCGTCATAATATTGTACATTAACCATTATAATATTCACACTACAATAAATTGATTAAATTATCATTCGATTTGCATACTGTACATTCTAAAGTATTTAACATACATACTGCAAATTTACAGTATTTTACTGGCACATATTTGACCAGCAGTGTGTTCAAAATTTACAAGAATGTAGTGCTGGACTACATAATTACCCAGAGTAATATATTGTAATTTTAAAATACAGAAATTCACCAAAAAAAAACCAATTAAATGAAATAAAAAAAATTGGAATAAAACTAAAACTATTCCAGATACTCTATCTGTATTCTAATTGTAATTTTAAAAATATCATCAAAACAAATGTGTACTTAATGTAAATATATCAGTGTGAGTTTCGGCGTGAATGTGGATTCGGCAACGGTGTATTTCTGAGAGTGTGGAGAAAAATACCCTAACGTTTTATTTTTAGCTCCATTATATTTCCCTTTTACACTTTATGCTATTTATTATTCATTTAAAAGTAATGTCCGCTATTTAACATGACAAACATGACATACATTTCTTTTAAATAGATTGCTATATCATAAGAATATATACTATTACTTTAGATATTTATTCCTTAATGACATTATTATCATTTTAGTATAGAAAAAGATGGCTTCATTAAAATATAATATATTTATAACATAATAGGATATAAATATTGTATTGATAGTATTGTTTCTAATAGTGTTATTAAATAGTATATTTATTTTTAAATCAAAAAACTACTCATATATAAAACTGTTTATTATTATTTTTATTATTTTATCAGTATCTCTACCTTACACATTACATTTCACTTTGTTGTTTGCTGGTATTTGTTATCCCTATTTGCAATAATTAACTTTCTCTTTCACTATTGTTATATACAATATTTTGATAAAAGATGTATTGTGCTAATCAGGCAGAATTGAATACTTTTTGCATTTAAAGCAGCAGCATCCATATTAAAAACAAACAAACAAAACATGATAATAGGATATCATATATAGAGCATATATATATATATATATATATATACAATACATGCAAAAAAACAAGAAACAAATTAGAACACTGAACAATTAAAATTCAATACACCGATTGTAAGAGTCTAAACAAAATCCTTGATAGTATTGATAAATTACATGTACTTATTCTTTCTTAAATACCTTGAACGTCACACCGACTCCGTCTAATCCTTTTTCAGTTCTGAGGAAAATGTACCCACATTCTCTGGTTTCCCACACCAGCATTCTTCCACGGCCTTATCCTGCACGTACGTCTACCAGTACAAACATTGTAAACAAACATAAAAAAGTATCAAGAAAAAAATAAAGTATCACGAGAGAAGTATATATAATATATATATAATATATATAGGCCTATAGATATTATTATTATTATTCAATCTGCAAATTAAAGGTAAGCATCCCTTACATTTGTCATATATTCATTCCACTGGATACATTTAGTGAGCTGAGTCGTTTAATCTGGATTCACAGTAAAGGAGTTCAGAGATTTTCTGAAATCAGGTTTCGTCACACACATCAGGAGAATATTAGAAGATTATCAGAAACATGCTACATTCTTAGGTTCAAAACAATGATTCATAACATCCTACAGGATTTCATTAAAGCTCCCGTGCCCGAGGGAGCAGCGAATGCACCCCTTCCCCTCATCTCTGGAGAAGCAGCTGTGTAATGTAAACGAATGACAGATGACGTTAGAAATCAAAGTTCTGCAGGGAGAACTGGAGGTGTAATTAAATACCTGTCATCAGTTGTCTGCGCGCTAACGTTAGCCTCCAAAACTGGAGAGTTTACTGTTGCTTGGCAACGCCGTCGGCCGCTCCAGGATGTCCCCCCGTGGAATGCAGTGATGTCACACAGATTAAATGATTCAGCTTAACTTCTGAACATGCAAGAAAAGTCCAGCTTTGCTTGGTTTGCATGTGAACACCTGTAGAGGCGGGATGCTAACGTTAGCATCAGGTGCTGCGCTCTGTCTGGTCTCCAAGTTCGCTGCTCAGATCTTTGGATGGAGGTGATATTTCCGACTTGTAGTGGCACAAAAATACATCACTGCAAAAAGTGAATTTTTTTAGTGATTTTTTTTTTTTTCTATAACTTTGATGTCCAAATGGTTATTATGCAGACACAGAACTACCAGACACTACACATGCTGCTTACACAATTGGACATCAAAGTAAAAAAAAAAAGGAAACAAAAGGTAAAAAAACAACAACATCCAATTAAGATGAATCACTGTTAATGACAAATATATTTAAATCAATCATGTAGGGAATGTCAGAGTAAACCACAATCTATGTTGCATATGTTGTATTTGGACATCAAAGACATACAAATTGTAAATGTAAAAAAAAGTAATCCCTGAAATTCTCATCCATTTAACATGAATCGTCACATTAAGATAAAATAAAAATAATTAGCTTTTGTAAACAAACACACAAAAACAATCATTTAAAATCTAACCGTTTGCTAGTATCACTGCCACGGCATCCTATGAGAAGGCACCAGTGAGACTCACCAGTGGGTCACCACCCACTAGTTGAGAATGACTGTTTTATTAATTAATACTTTTTTTTTTTCTTTCTTATTTATCCGTCATAACTCATTTTAATTTGAGTTTTATTACATGACTGAATCCGAGCCCAAAATGACACTCCTCAGATCAAGGTTTTTAAACGGACGGAAAGGATGAAGAAGGCATCGGACGAATGTATCTGTGATGGAAAATCACATACAGGACACAAAAGGACAGCGGGGCCGCTAAAATGTGTGATTTCTTGTCATGCAGGTGATAACGGATAAATGCTCTTCTGACCGAAGAACAAAGTCAGTCGAGATGCAGCCAGCTGTACACACAGCCTAAATATTTTATCAATCCAGACATCATCATCATCATCATCGTCATCATCATAACACATACTGCACACACAAGCTAATGATATAAGCATCTTCTCCCATGGAGGTTAATGGAGTATTGATTTTGGCACTGAGGCAAGTGGCAAGGAGACGAGGATATAAAGTGTAGAGTAATCCTTAATCTTTAATGCTCCTACTTTTATGACATATTTAACTGATACAAAGGCTCAGTATCTCTGGATCGATCCACCGACAGCGCTGTGAGAAAGTATTAGACCCCCGCCTGCTTTTTCTCTCTCTTTCCGTGGGTGTCTCGTACTGAACTGTGTCAGGGTGATCGTCAAACTACATTCACTTCATTCAAGCTATAAAAACCTGGGTAAGTAGAAAGTGCACGTTTTAAGCGATAACTGTAGCGATCAGCCATGGCATCATAACCTCTTAGAGGTGTAGTCATAATGGCATTGATTGTATCCTAAAAATGGCAACCGTCTAGATGACTAAGTTGGAGCACTTCCAGAACTACGTGTCTCGGTTGGAGTTCCTTGTCTGCGCGGCCAAATTTGGGGAGAGAAAGTCAGATAATGAACCAACAACAGGGCCGTGGGCTTAAGAGGTTCACTGATGCATGTGGGAAGGAAGATGAAACCCCTTGATTTTCTGATCCCACAGCAAAGCTACTGCATCTAAACTTACTTCAACATCTAATGCTGATTCTGATAGAAATGGGCCAGAACACACAGTGACGTCACATGGTTTGGCGGCCTGCACGGTATTAAGCAGGTTAGAGCTTTAATGTTAGAGCTGACTGTGTATATGTAGAACCAAAACAATTATCCAATACAAGCTGGGTCTGTATAAAGTAGTACTTGTAAAGATAGTGAGCCTTCACAGAAGTGACCTAACTTTCAAAATTAACAGCACGGCGAATGCTCATTCAGGAAGTCACATTAGATCCAAAGAAAACATCAAAGGAACTGTTCTCTCGCCTTAATGAAGGTAAAAAAATCCTGACTTCGCCATTGGAAAGACCATTATGGCTCATCTGTAAATAGACCCTCTGAGCTTTTAGGAGGAACTTCTATGGATTGATGAGTCGAAAACGGAGATTTTATTTAATTAAATATTTTGTTAATGGACTGTTAACTTTGTGAACGCTAATTATTTTTGATAATGCTCTGATGTAGTCAAAAAAGCTTCAGATACTTTGCCCAAAGTGCGACTGACAACCCGGTGATTTGGATTTCCAGCGTTGTTCAACGTCCAAGGAAAGTTGAAAGACTGTCAAACTGAATAAATAAACTGTAACATGTAATAAACTGGTAATGAATATTTAAGATGTCACATGTTCTAAGGCCGGTTTGAAGTCCGTGATGCATTTCTCATCAGTATCACAGTTTCCAGTGTTTATCATGAGGCTAAATCTGGTAAATATACACAAATATCGGTTTACAACTAACAGTAACTTTCCTGATCTTTATACACCATAATCTGCCTTTGAGTAAATACTGTGTGCTGGATGGAAATGTTCTAGACAGAGTGGTGAAAGTGAAGCTGTGTTTTTTCAACAGCACCTTAAATTCCCTTTTCTCTCAGCCTTAAGATGTTAAAGTTGAAGTTAGCAATCTGGAAAACTTTTCCAAACATTCTCACCCACTTAGTGCTGCAGTTTGTCCGGCATGGAAGCTGGTAGGGTTTCCACCAGCTCTTTCCATTCATCACTCCATTCATAACTAGTGTTTGACTCAAAGTGCAAAAACCGTGAATGGCTTCTTGGAGAGACTGTGCAATTTGAACACTATTATGTCTCAGCTTCTCCTTGAAGTCGGGCTGTTCTTCCATTGAGCGTGGCCGTTTAAAAGGGTATAAACATGTCTGACAGCCTGCCATGGAGCAAGCTTGATTCACTAATGAACAAGTGTCTAACTGTTTCACATTGAACGGTTATAATACAGGGAAATTACTTAGCAAACTGCATGGTAGCTGGAATTGAGTGACGGTACCAATGACTGCTGAGAAGATCGTGATAATTGACAGTAGAGGGCAGCAGCACACCTTTGAACCACCTCGCCGACCTCGTTTAAACTTCAGCTAATGTAACCAAAAATTAGCAGCGCCTTTATGCACAGCCCAATCAAAGTAGGGCTGGGGCGCCTTCATTCCGCCACATCATTATGAAGGCTTCATGGGGATTTTTGTGTTGTTCTGCCGGCGGGCCCCCAGCGGAGGTAGTAACAGAGCTGGATAGACTTCTGTTCGAGCGCGAGGTATAAGGCCAGGACGGGGTTGTGACAATTTGATGCTGTATTATTTGTTGTGCCCATAACTGAATGGTTTTAAAGGCTGCTCGCAAGAACTGGTCGCTGAAAATCAAAGAAGAAGAAAATCAGCTAGAATGTCTTAAAATCGGGGCCACGTTCCAATGTCGAGGATGAATTACATTTTTGGTGAGAGTTGCTCCATCCTTATGCAAAACGTCACCCCAGACGTCGATGATGGTTTGTCATTCATTTAACCCTCCTTTGCTTTCAGAAGGCCCACCTCGCCATTTAGGATCCCAAACTGGGAGTGGCGGTTGTTTTTGCTTGTTCTTCAGGTTTTAGTTACATTCAGTGTGCGACCAGGTGTTTCTTCAGGTTAAACCTGCTGTTCCGGCCGGCATTGGTTTCATTACATGCAGAATGAACTGCCAGTATTGTTTGGGTCAGGCATGAAAATTGAAGCCACAATGAGTAATGGAGTCTTGCTCTCTCTGACTTTCTCTCTCACACAGAAAAACTTTCAGCTACTGGATTCTGCCATTGATTGATTTAACTTGAATCTGTTGCTGCTAGTACAGATGTAAGTCAAAAATACCATCGTAGCTTCAAAAAAATAAAAATAATGAATGAAATGTGGTCGGAAAGAAATTAAAAGATAGTTCCAAATAGTATTATTGTTATTATCATCATGATTATAATTATTGTAAAGTTTTATATATTTCAGTATTCATCTTTGACACTTCTACATTTGCACCAATCGCTTTGAATACTTAGTTTATTCTTTTTTCATATCTTTATATATTTCCTTTGCATATTAGGCTCCTTTTGTTCAGTCCTTCTCTGTCTGCTGCTGCTGCACGGAAAATTCCCCTGTAGGGGATCAATAACATCCTAACTATCTATTTTTTTTGTTACTAGATTAAAAGAAATTATACATAACATTATTATAATTACATAAATAAGAATTACATTGCTATAGCTGCTATTACTGTTGTGCATGCCTCTTTTCCTTTTTCCCTTTCTGCCTGCCTCTCCCCATTTAGTCTCTCTCTCTCTCTCTCTCTCTCTCTCTCTCTCTCTCTCTATCTGTCTGTCTGTCTGTCTGTCTGTCTGTCTGTCTGTCCGTCCGTCCGTCCGTCCGTCCGTCCGTCCGTCCGTCCGTCCGTCTGTCTGTCCGTCCGTCTGTCTGTCCGTCCGTCTGTCTGTCTGTCTGTCTCTCTCTCTCAATCCCAACCATCCAAAGCCCACCTTTAGTTGGGAAAAGGCAGTTTTTCCCGACTAAATCCATCCACCTTCTTCTTCTCGCTGATGGTTTATTGAGACTAGAATTACTTCTAGTAGGTACTTCTTCTAGGTTTTATGATAAGTTCTGTCATATAACATTTTGTTGTGATTCGGTGCCACTTGAACCAACCGTGTAATTAGCGGCTTCATACTATAGCACCCATTTAAGCACAAACGCCACTCACTGACGACGGGATACCTCTACAGGACGTTTAATTTACAGCTGTAGCTACTTTATGCTGCTCTGATGCAGAGCCGTGATGTCAATGATCCATATTTATTATTATTATTATTATTATTAACACGGTTCCCACATTATTTACAGCTAGGCTACAATAATACTCATTGCTAATACTGGCATCTTTCATTAATGGTTTGTAACACTTGCTCTATAACGGTCAGGGTCAGGGCTTGAATATCAAGAGTGTGTCTGTGTGTGTGAATATTCAGCTCGCTCTCTTTAAAGTCTTATTTGAGACGTCTTAGATAAATTACCATTTACCCTTCAGTAATGACAGGCACATCACTACAGGGAAACTCTGATTTCCTCAACAGCCTTGTCTCATCCGGTCCTGATATAATCATGTGTAATTGTCCTTCTATTATACATTATGTGTTTTGAATGTTTGTTTGAAGGTAAACGTCAGATAAGACCAACGTCTTATCATCGGACTGATATACCCTAAACTCCGCCAAAACTGACAGACTATTCTTGATTTTACATGTAAGAGTTCCTGACTCTCTCTAAAAGAAAATGATATTCCCTGATAGCAAGGATATATCCCTGAAAAGTTCCAGATCCCCTGGGTTGTACAGACATTTCCCTGCTTGTACTCCTCAAATTAAATGTGAAGTTCTATCAGAATAACTTCACATATATCGGTTTCCTGGTAACCTCCTCCTTGTGAATACAATCTGAACTATGATTAAAATCTGGTATATACGAGATAGATCTCCCCGAGTCAATTCATATGCACCAAAGTTGGACAAAATCGAACCAACGGTAAGAAGTTGGGTCCGAAACACAGTCTTTTTCATAAAAAGCTCTCCCCTATACTGGGTGAATATGAACTATTAGAGGAAAACATGATGGAATATATTAAATCAATCCAGTTCTTTCTCGCACCAAGATCTATTATGGTATAAAATTTTATAAAGGTCCATAAGAGAGTTTTTGCGACAAGTCCGAAAAACGTGTTTTTCACGAAAGAAAAAGGTTAAGAGGTTATGTCCAAAAAACAATGTATTTTGTAAAAAGCTCCCCCTAGTGGGAAAACATGAACTATTAGAGGAAAGTACTATATGATATATACAAGATACAAGTCCTTGAGTCGATTCATACGCACCACATGTTGACAAAATTGGAACAACTGTTGGGAATTCATGTTTGAAAACTTTTGGAGATTTTGCACCCCCTAGTGGCGGAAATATGCAACCAACCTTTCCCAGAATCAATCCAGTTCTTCAATCAAGTTTTATGGTTTTTAAATTTCTCAAAATAATTTCGAGATTACTCAATCATTTTTGAGTAATCAGGCTAGCGGCAAAAATGTGGCGCCAGATATCTTGACGGCGTCGGCAGCAAAGATGATTCCAGCTACATCCCTTCATCTCTCGGGAAAAAAATCTCTTTCAAGACAGACTTTTCAATCCAACACATCTGAACATTCAATCACATTAAACATGACCTGCAGCGGGATCGACACGGTTACCTGTTGACCTCCCTCATATCCTACAAGCTCCTGGTTAAAAAAGAAAGATGGAGACGCTCACAGGAACGTTTCTGAATCCTACGGATTGGAGGCTGACAGCAGAGTATTTGCTGCTACTCCCACACTCATTACACACGATAAGACTTTCACAGTACATATGGAATAGATGCGATTGATAGACAGAAGGGGAGGTGTGTGCGTGTGTCTCTGTATGTGTGTTTGTGTGTGTGTGTGTGCGTTTGTCAGTGGAAGTTCAGCTGTACCCGCCATTTAAAACCCCGTGTGCGATACGGCTCTTTCATTTCATTGTATGGGACCCCTGCTGGGCCGGATCGCAACCTCAGCGAGAGAGAAGGCTGGAGAGAGATGAGAATGAAAGAGATGTGTGGGGGAGAATGGGTGAGAGGGAGACGCAGTGAGTGAAAGTGGCTTAAACAAGCCAACTGGTGAATTACAGAGAGAAAAAAAGCAATGAGGCGAATATTCTAAACCGGCAGAAGGGAGAGAAGAAGAGAAAAGAGAGCTTTCTCCCCTCTTTTAATCCCTTATTCAGTTTGTGAGGATTTCAGTCGATGGTGAGATAATATAGTGCAACTCCCTCTCACTGTGTGTGCGCGCGTGTGGGTGTGTGTGTGTGTGTGTGTATGTGTGTGAGAGAGTGTGTGTGAGTGTGGGTGTGTGCCGCTATGAGTTCGGACATTCATGGCCAGACTACAAAATAACAGTAATCATCTTGACCAATGTGCCCCGTGGCTGTGTGTGAGCAAGGAAGTGCATCGTACAAATGTGTGTGTGTGTGTGTGTGTGTGTGTGTGTGTATTTGTGTGTGTGTGTTCACATTACCCTGCCAACCCCTTTGCAGCCCATTGTAAATAACAGTAATTACTAAGATCATGCAGGGGTGGACTAAACCATTTTAGGATAAAATATGCTAATGTGCTTCTTTGCTCACCTGTGGTTTCAGCAACAGCATACTAAAATGAAGATACACACACACACACTTTGTCAAAATAGACTATATAATACGTACTGTATATGCATTATGTAAAAATAAGGTCAGAACTGTTATGTCTTCTTACAGTTTACTTTATTTAAGATCCCTATTAGTTCTGTTCCACTTCCATGGGTTAACACAAACAGACATTAATAACATCCAACACATTTACATCAATGAAAGGAAATAAAATCAGCAAAACCACTTTGATCACCCCAATGTGTGACCTCATCATAGCTTGTAGTAGAAATGATGATGTCTAGTAGAAAATGGATCTATAACCAGACACGGGTGTCCCAGTATCATTACAGGTGTGATCCATCAACACATAGAACCCTGTGACATCTGTAACATGCACTAAATTCATTTTAAATGTTTTTTGTTTCTTAGTTATTTGTTTTTTAACTGGTTTTAGAGATAATCTAGGTTAAGTGTGGCAGTTTTCTTTCAAACCATTTAACGTCCTTTAATATCTTAGACACACTAGATGTATCTTAAAATGATAAATCATTTGGTCAGGCGTGTTTAATTATAACAATAAAAAAAAAAAAACTCATGATGAAATTTTTGTTTCTCACGGAAAATATTCAATTTTAGTAGATTTGCTAAACCTATTAAAGGATTTTTTTTTTTTGGTAAAGGTGACATTCTATTCTATATGAAGGCTTATCTGGTGTCATAATAATGTCTGCTATTAGTGCGTGTTTCTCGTGACATAGATATACAGGCGTGCTTCAGGCCAATGAAAGACATATGGCACAGAGAAAAGACTAAAACAAAATTAAACTGACAGAATTAACACAACACAGAGCAGAGGGAAATGGAAAAAAAATCCTTCCAAGTCCAATAATTTTTCAATGCACGGATGTTGGGAAGCGATGAAAACATGGCGCAACAGCAACTTAAAATCTTCCCAGTCACATAAAAAAAAACAACACAGATACGCTTGAATAATTAGAAGTGACACTGCCGGGTTTAATAAAAAGGCCCACTATTTAGCCAACCGCTAATGGTGTGTGAGTGGTGTAGGGCGGGGGTTGGGGGGTGATGTTATTGTGACATTCCCGTCTTGTAATCAGTCACAGTTTCATTGGCTTAGGTCTTAGCAACCGTGCAGGGATGTAGGGGAGCATGCACACTCAGATGTAACAGGTTTAGCTTTGTGTGCGTGATCCGTTACCCATGGCGATTTAACATACAATGGCCGGCGTCACATGAGGAGACGGCATGAGACAGAGACATGGGGACCGAGGCAAGGTTTCAAAGTCTCTTATATTACTTTTATTCATTTATAGAATAATATTGTCATAATGTATCCTATCCATTCCTTCATATGCCATATTGAAATAATTAAGACTTAATATTTCACACTTAAATGGTGGTTCACTTTCTTATTAGACAGTATGCTGGTTATAATATGGCCCTACCGACGCAATACAATGAAGATAAATGCAACTGTGCTCTAAACATGTTGCTGGTGTAATTCTAATTACGTTAACGAATAGTGATAAGCCACATTTTCTGATTATTCAAATATTCATTAAAGGATAAAAAAAGAATTCCAATCCAATGGTATAAATGTGCGTAGGGCAGGAGGGGACATTGATGGAGAAACGTTATTAGTAAATAGCATGGCTGTTTTAATTAACAGGCGAGAACGCTCACGCCCACCTGTTGATCTATGTCAGATGTGTCAAACTCAATCACAGAGGGGCCCAGAATTAAAAACCACACCGATTGACCATGTTTAAGATGGGGTATTATGACAATTTATTCTCATTCTATTTAATCGTTGTATAGAATTCTGAACAAACCAAGAGAATGAAAAATAGTCCAATTACAGATAAAATTCCAAATAGATAGGCATAATTTGTTTTTATGTCTCTCTGTCTTATCAGCAGTGTTTTTTACGGAATCATTTCCAATGAAACATTTTTATTCTCAAAAAGCACTATTGTTTATTGTTTTACTTAACAATATCAAAAAAAAAAAAGAATATTTAATTCATCCTTGGTAAAAGGCTGGGCTAAATTAGCTATTTCTTTCTTCTGCAACAGTAAAACATAAAAGTAGACTGTTGCGCCTCCTATCCTTTACTGCAGTCAGGAGCAGCTGCACCTCAGAAAACAGTCAGGTGCATGAACAGCCTACAGGGGCATTTAACATTAAATGTGGGTAACTTCATGTTTTTTTGTTTTTAACGCAGCAGCTCTGAAACAATTTGAACGGCGGGAGGAGGTGAACGAACTCACATGTTTATTAAATTGTGCATTTGATTCACTCATACAAGTTCGTGACGTACTACCACATATATTATTTAGCTTTAGATATTGTCTCCAACGCCCGATAGGCGCATATGAATCGACTGAAGTAGATTTATTTTGTAACTATTAGATAAGAAATATGAGTTATTTATAATTTAACGGTTTATTGTAAGTAAGACCTACAAGGAATTTGTCCTGGTATTCCAGTGGACAAGATTTGAGTCAAAACCCCCAACAGACACCGGTGAAACTGGTACCAAAAAAGTAACGGCATTCAAAAAGTGAGACCTGGAGCTCATTTGAAAAGAAGAGGAAAATTAGGCTAAATCGGCTCCATTATCTGTATCTTCATCATTAGCTGAGAGAAGAGTTCTAGCAGAAGGAGGCCCATCCAAAGTTCAACGATACGTAGCGGCGGTGTGAGGAACATATTTTGTAGTTTGGACTGTTTTCGTTCTGTCACTGCGAGGACACACTGACTTATCTCCATGAAGCACAAATATTCATCCTGTCTTTTCTTGGACATTTGCTAGAATCCCCATGGGCTTGAATTTGACACATGTTGGCTTAAGTGCAAGACAGGCATGTCCCCTTTGTACTTGTATAGCTTCCCGAGTAACAAGTTCACACGCAGCCCTCCGACATTAAGCAGAGAGAAAATCCATGAAGAGAGAAGGAAAAAGTCACGTTCACTGCGCCTGTGTCCGTTAGCGGGCGTTGTTGAGTGTAATGTGTTGATCATTAAATGTTCAATAGAGTCCAGTTTGACTCAGTTGACTCAGCATTATCATTTGGGAGGAACAGTGCGAGGAGAAGAGTGCTGACAGTGCATACGATGTGAAGCACATTAACTCCTTTCTTTGAGAAAATAATGGCAACATTCAGCTTCAGAAACCCACTGATGACACTGATAAGTGTAGGTGGACAACAAGTAAATTAAAGCTAAGGTTCGGTCGCGGGTAGACATCTTTAGCTGTACCTTCATGAAGGAAGTTGTGTTTTTCTTCATGTCTGTCCAACTATTGGTTGATTTTTACGCCTGATTTCAGTCACAAACCAGAAAAAGCGGTTGGAGAGCAGAACAGCGACCTAGGTTTAGAAAAACATCATGCAGATTTCTCCATTTACGACATGTTATATTAATTAGTTATTGTATGGCTATAAATCTACCGACAACTACGAAAAACTCCCTGAGTATTTCTCAAATACTCTGTGGCCGCTCGTCTCCTGCACCTTTCATTTCAGCGTCTCTGTTCAGCCCACTGAGCCCCCAGCTCCACTCCCACAGAAACATCTCAATCTAAAGAACAGAAAGTAGCGAGGGGGACACTGTGACGTGACTACATCAAACAGCTTATTATATTATTTTATAATAAGTGCTGAAAACGAGTTATCGGAATGTAATCCCCTCTAGGGTATGCCAGTAATATACAGGAATGTCTGCAAAACGGAACGAAGACGGTCCACCTGTGAGTTTTTTGCATGGTATAACTCTGCTCGGGATTGTTGATGTTTCTCTCAGCCTACAGGCTAGGTGGATCGCTTAACTCGCCGGTGCAGGAACACTGACCTGGTACTGAACACCGCAAAAACAAAAGAGGTCATCGATCACACACTACAGGCGGAGTAACAGTCACAGAACGTACAGCCGAGGACTGACAGCACTACAGTCATTTTGCACTGCTGCTAGACTCGGAGGCTGCCTTATTTATCTGGACGCTGGTTTTTAATCATTTTATCTCAGTCATTTATCTTGATATCATATTACGTTTTCAGTTAAATACCTTTGCATTTATATGACAAACTGAAACTAGAAAAGCCTTGTAATGCAACTGAGGTATAAAGACAATAACCTTGAAGAAAAATTGCTTTTCTATGTCACAATTTAGGGAAAATGTATTGGAAATCTGTCCAGTAATTTTTGCCTAATGAGGGAATAATATCAAATATACTGAAATCTTGTGATGTTAAAAACAATATGTAAATTATTTGAGGCACCAAAATTTAATTGCTGTTTTTCTTTCCCCACAGATTTCTTCCAGTACATTTGTTGGAAATGTATCCAGAAGTTTTGGCATAATTCTGCTGAAAACCAAAACAACAAGTGAAAAAAAACAGACATAGGTGAAAATATAACCTCTTTGGTGGGAGTAAATATGTCAATATGTGAACTCTCGACCTTGGATTTTCCATTTATCTTGGTTCTGTGTGTGTGTGTATGAAAGAGAGTGAGAGAGAGAGGGGGGAGAGAGAGAGAGAGAGAGAGAGAGAGAGAGAGAGAGAGAGAGAGAGAGAGAGAGAGAGAGAGAGAGAGAGAGAAAGAGGCACAATGGCAGGTGGTAATACAGTATTACTGTTACCTTATATCTATTACACATACAAGGGTACGGCCCATATTAAGTTACAATATAGAGGAAGGCTGAACAAGTATAAGCGGATTATAAATATCTTGAGTGTGCAATGTGAAGGAGATAAGACCTGAGAGAGAGAGGCAGGGGTGGGGTGGTGGTGGTGGTGGTGGAGACGGAACGCCAAGAGAGGGAGACAGAGAGAAGGGGAGTCAGAGGAGGAGCAGAGTGGATGACTCATTCATTAGAAATGTTTCACCTTCCTTTCACACCGGCTTTCATTCTCTCCCTCTCTCCTTCTAGATGATATGATTAGTTAAAAGCCTTCCTCCCTTCATCACACTGATGGAGATGGGAGAAGAAGGGGCTGGACGCGGAGCTTTGGCAACATTCTGTTGTTCAAACCACTAACCTGTCATCTCTATCCTTCTACACACACACACACACACACGCACACACACACACACACACACACACACACACACACACACACACACACACACTCAGGTTTCAACACATATATGCCTTGAGGGATTGAATACTGCGGCTCTGGAAAAAAAAAAACAACGTATACTTTAATATTTTAACTCATAGTACATGTTAATAATTTGTGTGAAATAAGAATGTAAAATGACTTCCTGTGTTGTATTTAACTTTTAATTGGACTGTCGACTGGTTTGACCTGACGCTGACATGCTAATTGGTTTTGAGGGCTGGTTAAAGCTTTCTATAATCCTGATTATTTCACTCAGGTGACATAAGTTAATTTACTATAACCATGCAGAGATTGTCTGGAGGGGTGGGGGAAAATATAAATTACAAATATAAAAATAGAAAACATTGCATTGTTTTGCTGAAATGCCATGTTAGAAATGGAGGATTAAGGAAATCCTAGATCCAGTCCTTAATGCAGCTTGAGCCTGTCCAAGCTGACATTGGGAAAAGGGTCCCCAAGAAGTCACCAATTCATCATTTAGACAACCGTTCACAATCAAATTCCCTCCCATGTAAACTTCACACAGAAAGGCCTCAGGGGATTTGAACCTCGAACCACCTCGCTGTGAGGCAACAGTGCTAAGCATCATGCCACCATAGTGTGGTTCTAACATAAATTGATATTTTCAGAAACACATCCACAAGTATCAGTTGCACAGATTTACATTTCACAGAAGATGGACAATTTGAACTGTTTTTAATAGTTCCTGCACATCCATTTCTGATTCTGTTGCTCTTGTAAGAATTAAGAAGGCAAAACCCTTTTTGTCAGTCACGGTAGAATAAGAATTAAGGAGCTTAAAGAGAAAATCCAGGAGTTAGAGCAGAGATGGAAAAGGGAAAAAAGACAGCACTTCCCTAACCTCCTTTAAACGTGTTAATGTCCTCCTATCAGTGAGCAATCGAGGAAGCGAGAAACTCATATTTTTCAGATCTGACTGCCAAACAGGGTCACAATCCCAGAATCCTTTTTAAAACCATAAACTCTGTGATTGGTCCCCTGCCCAGCTGGCCAGATGAATCCATCCAACAGAGATGTGGGGAATTTTTGAATTACTTTTTAATAAAATGGTGGCGATCAAGCAGCATTTTAGAGAGATCCAGATTTCTGCTCGCAATCAACATTAAGCCCTGGAACTAAAGTCCCCCACCTGCCCTTCAGACTGCATTCCCATTCGTTTTTTTTTTTATTTTTTATAGTTATATTCCAGACATGTATTTTATCCATTATTAACTGCGCTGGTATTTACCCCCTCTG
Source organism: Lophius piscatorius (assembly GCA_009660295.1). Classification (NCBI taxonomy): domain Eukaryota; kingdom Metazoa; phylum Chordata; class Actinopteri; order Lophiiformes; family Lophiidae; genus Lophius; species Lophius piscatorius. Next base: position 76,985 of record VRLP01001659.1, read on the forward strand.
ATTTTTATCATTAAATTAAAGAAGCCGTATCCGACCCCTCTGTTTTAACTCATTTCAGACCCATCTGTAAGTTCCTATATCTATCGAAGATTTTAGAGAATTAGATTGTCTCCACACAACTGATTTCTTTTATGAGTAACAGTGACATCTTTGAAAAATTTCAGTCTGGTATCCCCCCTCAACACGGCACTGAAGCTGCCCTACGGTCAAGGTGACCACTGATTTACTGCTTGCAGCCAACAGCGGTCAGCCTTGTCTTTTAATTCTCCCTGGAACGTAGCGAAGCTTTTGACAGTGGTCCATAATATCTTTATCAGTCATCTGAATAACTTTATTGGCATCAGTGATGTGGCTCCGAACTGGTTCATTGGGTTAGACAGCTGCCTCCTCAACTTTGTGGTCTCCCACAGGGGTCTATTTTCGCGCCCTTTTTATTTTCTTGTATAAATGCTGTATTCTACTTTCAGTGCAAATCAAGAATAATCATGCAATGGATTTCCATTGCTTAGTGAATGACACCCATTTTTTTTTTTACCACAGCACAGGCACTGCCTCTCCACTTGAGTGGGTGCCTTCTCTGAATGGTGCTTTTCCGATCAGGTGACTATGAGAGTCAGGCCATTCCTCACTTCTGCAGATTTATAAAGGGTCACCCGTGTCTTCATTTCTTCTGGACTTATTGCAACGCTCTTTATTCTGGAGGACAAACATTTAAAAAGACCAGCGCTGACTCAAACAGCTGCTACCATGCTTTTTGTCACTCGCGAGGAGAAGCGACCACATGACACCAGTCCTTGCAGCCTTTTTACTGGGTGCCTGTGTGTCGTAGAAATATTTTTAGGATTTTACTGCCAGAAGAGTCTATGCGTGCCATCGCCTCACGTCTTATGAGCCTTGCCGCTGTTCATGATTAGTTCTCAACTTCTCATGAAAGCATCAAAGGTGATCTTTGATGGTCACCTCAGCAGGAGTACTATGAGATTTTTTTTGTAGTACCTTAAGGTTGTTTTCTCAACCGTAACCAGATGACCAACCTAAAGGTGGTGGTTTCATCTGGGTTTATGTGGCGTGCTGTCAAAAATATTAAGACAATCCTGGAATAAAAAATAGCAAATTTTATTCATCAACATAACCTACTGGCCTTGTTTGCTTTGCGTGCACCGCTGTAGGAGAGCGTAGCGTGAGAAGCATGCAAAGTGTTTTCAAAAGAAAGAATTCAGATGAGAAACTCAACTTTTCATCATTCAGTAGCACCTTAGCAATAGGGGTAACAGATGCCAGCATCAAGACAAAAACAAAATGGTACGATGATAGTCACTGCCCATATTTACTTTTTTTTCTTTTTCTTAACTGTCAGGGACAAATTCAAGGAAACATTGTGACGTGTAACAATTATACGATACATAATGTTTTGCATATTAAACTTCTAACCAATGACTCATTTGCAATTATGTCCCTGGTTTGGCTTTTCTACTAAAAACAAAAATCATCATAAATGAAGAACATGATTACAATTAAAACACTATAATTAGATACATAGTAAAACATGATATTCTCGCAAAAAAAAAAAAATACAGTAAGGAAAATGCAAAAATGCAAAGTTTCAATATATTTATATATTTTCGGACAATTATATTTATATTAATGTTTGCCTATGTTTGCATGTATCTCCGCCTGAACCTGCCTCACCCTATGTCCTCATCATCGTTCCTAGGAAATGGTTCAAAACAAACTCAAGCCAACTGTTACTCCGAAAGACAACCAACCATAACAACAGATGATGAAGCGTGCGGAAGTGTCTTTCTATGCCGGCACAACCGGAGCTGGTAAAGATCGGGGAAGATGGCAGAATAGAAATAACATTTCAAGGCGTGGCTTTGCACAGGTTTTGGATATCTTTGGTGAGGAGATGCTGAAAAAGCCGTGCAAGGACTGCTGCGTTTGTGTGGACTGAGCATTTGGAGCTGAACTTCCTGGGTCTCCTTCTCGTCCTTCCCTGACGGAATGAAGTGGTTGTCTGCATTCTTCCCATACTCACTTCATTCCTCACCCTATCTTCTCTAAGCAAATACTTAATGTGTGTGTTTGTGTGTGCTTTCGCTTGTCAGACGGATGCAGAGTGCGCCTTTTGAAATGCGTTTAAGGCTGCAGGGTGACTCAAGATTCTGCCAACTTTGAAAGGGAGATGTGAGAGATGCTGCTGTTCAGTTTCAGGAAAATGATTGTAACTTAACACTATTGTCACTGGTTGGAGGCAAGAATTGCGAGAGACCGATCTTAAAGAAAGATCTCAAAGAAATGAAAGAAATGAACGGAACAATACTTTCTTAAAACTGGCGAGTCCGAGAGACAGACAGAATGCCACACGCCTAAGCGCGCCCGAACGCACACACACACACACACACACCCACACACATTCAGCTGAACAGCCTTTTTAGCATCATAATCACATTTAGTAGAAGCCATATGACACTAGGTATGGCGGCCAAGGACGGACAAGGCGTTGTGCGAGAGTTTGAGTTTATATGTGAGTCAGAGAGATGAAAATAAGGAGATCACAAGGCTGTGTTTGTCTGGTGGGTATGTTAAGTTTCCCAGTATAATCACCCATATGCTGAGTTCAATCAGACTATCACTAGCTTTCAACACAGTTTTGGGACCACGACAATATGTGTGTGTGTTTGTGAGAAACAGAGAAAAGAGGGAGGGGGAGGGATGAGACATTCACAGACTGGTGGTTATTGCTCGGATTACGGTGAATGTCATCACTTGTTCTAAGATTTTACAACTAAATATCTTTAGATGCATAAGATCTGAATTCTCGTTTCTGGACAACAACCCCCGGACAACAACTGAAGATGGCAGCCTCTGATTGATTGACGCAAGCTTTTAAATCAGCGACACTTCAGGAATGGCCTTTTTCTAACCCGAGGCTGTTCCGTTGACTGAGAGCGTGTGATTGGTTGAGGTGCCAGGCACAATGAAATCACCAACCTGTGGGCAAAATGGAGGAGTTCTAGATGGAGGGTTCATGGTTTCGATTAGGTTTGTTGTTTTTTTGTATTAGTTGTAGGGTTTTACTTTCTTCTGTTCATCGACTTTTCTCCTGTTTTTCTCTTGTTTGTGTATTTAGTTCAACTTTCCCCTTTCTCTTGTGGCTAGTCCTATATTTTATTGAGGGAACTTCGCATTGTCTCTTCTTCCTTGTGCCACCTGTGTCTCACGGTCTCTGATCTCCCTGTGTATGGAACACCAATCTATTTGCTCTCCCTTGTCAGTCCGTCCTGTGTTTGCTCCTAGGCGATACCTTATATTCCAGCTTTCTTGTTCTCTAGAGCTCCTTGTGTTCTCCGACTGTTTTCTTTTTAACTTTGGTTCCCAGTGATATCTAGTTAACGCGCAAATTGCTATGTAGTTCCTCCCTAGTCGGCTTGGAAACTCAAAATACAAGCATTCACCCATTCACACAAACATGCATACAGCTGTGGCAGAGGCTACCATGCATGTCGCCACATGGTCATTGGGAACAAGAACCATTTGTGCATTCATGCATCAACCAATGGAACAGCCACCAGGATTAAGTGGTGTTCAGTATCATGCTCGAGGACATTTTATGTAGTGATTTCAAGTCAACTGTATCTGTTTCTTGCAGTGATTTGGGCTTTATTCACATTAAATCCCTGAAATGCAGTCCTTGCCTCCCATATTGTCCACATTTGGCTCATGTTTTTGAACCTCTTGAAACAGGGAGGAAACCAGACATTTGATTAAGTGTAATCCATGTAGCATAAACAACTGCCTAACTGATATCTTCACCGCTAACTTTTCCATTCTCCTAATCCCTCTCACACAACTGCAAACTCACGACAGCAACACCCGTGCTTTTCAGCCTTTCGTTACGAGGAGAATTGAAACGGTTGCAGGGAACTCAGTCCGTCTATTCCCATTCGTATTTCATCTATATGTATATTCCTTTAATGACCCTGGCGAGAAAAATAAACTGTAATTTATTAAATTAATTTCTTAGACTCTCTGACTTTACAAAGCAAATTGTTTGGTCCAGCATGTTTTTAAGCAGTAAAAATAAATCTCACTTATGAAATTATTCAATGAATTTCAATGAAAATAGTCAATTTTAATTAGTTTAGCTTAACCTTTTACAAAAGCATGTTTTGTAGAAAACTATTTAAGCGTTATTAGACTTTTTTTCTGGGTTGTATGAAGTTACATAATTATGTTTGGTAAGTCCTCACATGCTTTAATATGCCAAAAGAAATCCTACTTATTGAATAAGACTTTCTCAATAGCCATGGTTAATGCCTCCCCCTTGGTGTCTTCAGGGGCTCCATCCTTGGCCCCTTTCTCTTAACGTAAACATTCCTGCCACTGGGTCATTAATACAGATTTAGATTTTTAAATAATAATGCAACATGAGGAGTTAATACATATGCACACAACACAAAAGTTTATGCATGGCCAAGGACAAAGTAACATGTCTAACATGTACAGCCTCTTTTTAGAATTTAACACAATGAAGGAGTGCTGTGAGATCTTTAATGTTTAACACTTTCTGGTATTTTCTAGAGGGTGATAAGTTAATGTTATACACAGGTAAATATTTTATCCATCTTCTTGTTCACCGATATTATAAAATGGGCGTATTATAAAAAGGTTCAGTCACATTTTTCATTGATGACTCAGAGTGAGCTCAACCAAACAGTTGAGCAGGACATTAGAGGGTTAAGAAAGAATATTATATAACAGCTACAAAAAGAATAAATGAAAATCTGGCAATTAGAATGGAGGGCGAGTTGTTTCTATGGAAATGAATGTTAGTGATAGGTTACCGGAACATTTCACACCGACACAGTGGAAAGTTTCATCTCATCTCGCTGTGAATTTGTTTTCTGAACAAGACTCAAGGCCTTAATTCTTTTTTTTTTTCTCCAAAGGGGGCGCAGTAAGCCACAAAAAAACGCAGGGATGCATTACCTTTTCTCTGCAGTGATAAAAATACCCATAGCTAACTGCCTTAAACACACACACCTGTCCTCATGCAATAAACACTTCTTCCCCACTCCCTCTGCAGTTTAACTAATTATCTCTGTTAACACAGGCACAATGAACGTGGCACCCTGGTGCTGTAATCGCTGATGAATCACCTTCTCAGAGTGACATGATTTCTTCAGCATGAGGGCTTTGATCTTACCGGTCACCAGGGACGTGGCTATTATAAGGCAGCATCATCGCAAGAAACATGGTATTGGCACTGTTTTCATCTCTTAGTGTTTCTTCTATGATGCACATATTGAACATAAAGGAAGTAGATGATAGAATAGAGACAGTTATGGCATGAAAAAGGACATCAGAGGTAATTTGTGTAACTTTGTGAGAAAGCAGTGCCAGTGAGAAGAAATCAATGAAAGAGGAAAATGAGCGTTCATTGGTGGTGTCCTAATGATTTATAGAGTAGAAAGGACGACAAGAGAGAGGGAAGGAATGAGTGAGGGATTGAGAGAGAAAATGGCAGATAAAGATCAAGAGAGAAGGGGCGAGAGAGAGAGAGAAAGAGAGATAGTGGTAATGTCCTAATGATGTAGTGGCTGTCAGAGCATTGCTTCAGAGGCCAAATGATCCTGTAAGAACAGCACAGCTATTGATCCGGCTATTACACAGTACCACATACTAATGATTGTGTGTGTGTGTGTGTGTTCGTGTATGTGTGTGTGTGTGAGAGAGAGCAAGAGAGAGAGAAGAGCGAGAAGAGAAAGAAGAGGAAACAAGCTGGAATAAAGATATACAAACAGGTATTGTGTTGTACATAAAATGGGAGGGAGAGGGAAATAGAGGTTGACAGAACATGTGAACATGTGTATGTTTGTGTGTGTGTGTCTGTGTGTTTGTATGTGTGCAGTTCTGAAGTGGCACTTCATCAATACTCCCACTAAAGTATGAACCAAATGAACCTGATCTGCTTGATATCAGATCCCAGTTGTCACCTTGGGTACTTTGAATAGCTCCTGACCAACACACACATCCACACACACACTCAAACACACTCCTAGACAAACCACACACACACACACGCAGACACCCTGAACCGACTACATTTTCAAAGCTGTAATGAATATTCACAAGAACTCATCACACCTCTCCCCCTTCTCAGAACGTCCTGGAGCAAATCCAGCAGCAAAGAAAGAGCTCACAGCCCTAAACAGGAAGTTCAGGATGACCAGCAGAGGGGAAAATAAGTCCCAGCAAATGGAGATTAAAGTCAGCAGTGAGGACATACAGTAAGTAGCTGCGTGTAATGTAACGTAGTGAACAATCTCCTTTGTCATATATAGGAACATACCTGATATTGCTCTGGTCAGCAGAAGAATGTGAAGTTTTATATATCATTGCAGAGAAAATCTATGAGAGTGCAGGAGGGTTCAAGACACATTCCAGCAGGTTCAGGTGTGGACAGGGATTGATTGGATAGACAAGTCCGAGTGAAGTCAATACAGTCAATTTTATTCATGTTCTTTCCATTCTTCAGCCCCTTCAAAGCTGCCAAAGGGTAAATAAAAAGACTAACCCCCTAAAAAGTGGTTAAAAGGAACAAATGATATAAGAGAGACCAAGGCGAGTAGGTCCTAGGTCGAGTTTCAGTCTCTGGACGGGTCATTCCTTCAATACCGTTTTAGTTTTAATCTTGAATTACAATTTTTTTTATTCAAAGTGAATTTCCCATCTGTCCAGATCAAGACATCATGTGAGCCGACAGAATAACAGCTTCCCACTGGGATGCTGTTTCAGGACTTTTAATAAAAATCCCAATTTGTTTTACTGTATCCAAAATGCAATGTGACATTAAAATTCCCAAAACATTTGGGGTTCAGCATGTTCTCTGAGAACAAGTTGTTTGCCTACAGCTAAAAATGAGTTGCTCTATGAGGTTTTTCTGCGGTGCTTTGAGCAGAGGTCTCTCTACCTCATTCATTCTTTCTCTCTCTGCACTTCTGGTAATGGATTCTGCCTAAATGGGTTCTGAGAAGCCCAGGCAAAGAGACGAGGAATAGGAGAAAGAAATTGGGTGAGGTAGAAAGGAGAATGTCGAATCTCTTCCAGTCAGAAATTTGTTTTTCTTCTTGTTGCTACAGTTGAACGTTAGGGTAGAATGATGGAGGCCGAAGCTTTTATGCTGATTTTCTCCGTGCTCTGTGAAAATCTGACTTTCATAAGTGGGAATATGAACATGATTTGTCACATTGCAAATAGTGTGTGGGCCAAATGTAGTCCAAATTTTCAGCAAACACAAATGTGATGAAGAAAGACTTGCGCACGCACAACTGGAGTAGGAGACGTCCTCAATGCAGCCGTTAAACTGGAATAGGGGCCATTTTAAGGACTTCATTGTAATAACTTCACTAAAAATCACGTTAGACTCAACATCTATCTTTCTAGAAGGGATTCTGCTGTACAGGTCGTGTGGGGCTTGAGCCAATCCCAGCCGACATCGGTTAAGAGTTGGAATACACTTTGTAGAAGACGCCTGTTCATCACAGGGCCAACACATAGAAACAATTCACAACAATTCACATTCTACAGGAACTTTAGAGCCTCCAGTCCATCTGTATTACATTACATCAGACTTTGGGAGGAAGCCGGAGCATTTGTACTTAAAGGGAAGTGACGCAAACACGGGATGGGACATGAACCCGCAACACCGCGCGGCCCCGGCTCCTCCGGTGGATTCAAAACCAGGGTTCGGTCCAGCTTGTTACATCAACGGTGCCGCACCTTAAATACTGTTCACCTCATTTGGACTCAAAATGCAGAGTGTAACAAATGAGATGCCAATTTGGCACGATTACATAGAAAACAATGAAAAGCTGCAAGTAGAAGTGAGTTTACTCTGGAGAACGTAAAAAAAAAATACGAATACGAATGACCACAGAAAGAATTTAATGTTTTTTCCATCATTCGGTCGAATTAAAAGAAAATTCAATCTGGCAAGAAATTTCACACGTCCTGACGTCAGCTGGACGTTGACGTGGAGGACAAGCTGTTTGTGTCCACCACCGGTTGACGTTTTGGATTAAGACATGGTATCTGTGACTGTATCTGTGTCTGACATGGTATCTGTGTCTGTTCCACAACAGGAAGTAAGTCATGGCTGATGATGGAGGGAAACGCTGGAAATAAATGTTGCCTGTATCGTTCCCAGGAGAGGAATTCAGGAGTTTCTCAAAAGTAACTCATCCCGTGGTGACACTGTACATCCAGAAAATTGGCACCATGTTCAGTGTATATTATTGCTGTTATTATTATTGTTGTGTCTGTGTCACCCCCCACCTCTCTCTCTCTCTTTCGCTCACGCTCTCTCTCTCTCTCCCTCCCTCTCACCGATCAAGGCAGAAGGTCGCCCACCCTGAGGCGGGACATGCTCCATATTTCTGTTTAAGCCTTTTTTTTTCTTACCAATGTCTGCATGTTCTCGCTCAGGTGGGAACTGTTGCGTCTCAGTAGATTAAAGTACTTTTTTTAAGCTGCCTTGAGATAACTTTTCCCATCATGTAAATAAAAATGACTTGACTGTTTCATCATAAACTGAACTTTATGAGTTTATTTATGTGGGTACTTCTTATATTATATAATTTTATTATCATTTGTTCCTTTATTTGTTTTTCCTGTTGTATCTTAGAACGTGGTTTTCTCTTCATTACCAAACATGTCAAACGAACGGTAACGATGATTGAGAGGAAATACCAGACACATATAAGGGATGTTCATCTTTATCGTTATTATACGTATCATTATTTATTATCATATTGGATTAAACCTCAGGTTTAGTCATTCGCATCCCTATTTGACATATATATGGCATTAAAATTATATTTTTTCTACAGCTAATAGATTTCCAGCAGTTTGAATTAGTTAAAACATTACAGTAAAAGGCGTATCTGTTTTTATTTCATTACACTGGTTCAATGTAATATTATTGAGCTGCTCTTATCAAAAGTGTTGCATCAGTCGTAGGTCAATTACTGTGTACTTACTGCATTATAATGGCGCAGCAGAGATTTTAAAAGAGAAGAAGGAAGGATGAAAATTGAGAAAGCAGGAGAGGGAGAGAGGGAGGACTGTACAGTGAATGATACCATGTTTGCCACTTGATGGAATGAAGTTTCTTCTCCATGTAAGCGGCGCCAAAGTTAAACCCTCCAGTCAGTTAGTCTGTTATGCATTGATTTCTCTGGTCAGCACTAGATTGCTATTGAATATGACTGGCACCAAGACTGTGTGTGTGTGTGCGTGTGTGTGTGTGTGTGTGTGTGTGTGTGTGTGTGTGTGTGTGTGTGTGTGTGTATGTGTATGTGTGAGAGCTGAAGTATTTTTGAGATGCTGTTGGAAAAAATATTTTGTGACCTCTCCACTTGCACAGAAACACAAACACACACACACACACACACACACACACACACAGACACACACACCAACTGGTTTAAAGTAGAAGGGTGTGAAAGATGAGCCCCAAAACACATTTGCAGTCACTGACTGCAACAAATATACTCTCCACACCCTCGTTCTATAAAAGATAAATTATACATTATTTATTCCCGAAGACTGCTTTTTTTTCTCCCTTTTTTTTTTTTCATTGACCGTACACACACAAGCTGAGCAAAACCGCGAGCAGCGTTATCTATGTATCAGTGCCCCAGCGTGGAGCAGTGAAATATATGCCTTCTTCTTCTTCATCCTAGTGAATGTGCATGTTTTATCCGTGTGTACTTACATACATTACACCTCTGATATTGCCCTGATCTGTCTTCTCCAGCAGACACACTCCTGCTCTGCCTCTGCTATAATGTGTGTGTGCTGCACTGGATAATAATAATATATGAACTTATTCGACAGCAGCATGAGTCAATGTGTGAACGGGGTGTTAAAGCTGCCTGATGTATCGTTTAATAATCCTGCAATATGAATATTTGAAGGAATAGATATTATTCTGAATGGAATTTGTTGGGTCAAACATGCAATTACGACATTTATGTTCTAATAATAACAACAATCTTTCCTTTATTTATCACGTGACACAGTAACGTGTACATACATCACAATGTCGTGAAATTTATCTCTGCATTTAACCCATCCCTGAGGGAGCAGTGGGAGGAGTCTATGCAGCACCCCGGGGAGCTGAGGTTTCGGGGTCTTGGGGCTGGGCTGGAACCCTGGTCTCCCAGTTGAGGGACGACGGGTTTACCCACCGAGCTAAAGCCGCCCCTGTTGCTATGTCTTTATTGTGATTTCTTAAAGCTGCATAACCATGGAGGTAGTTAAATACTACTACTACTATTAATGATAATACTAGTAATAAGTTCATAAATAATTTTGACTATTTATTTACATACAGAAAACATTAAGCTAACAACCACGTTCTATGACGACCCTTGACCCCATATGTCACTTGACACATCAGGATCCCAGTAGCTTAATCATGATGGATGCGGACGAAAAAATGTTGTGGTACCATTTTACAGTGATGGTACCTTTATAAAAGGTTAACAAATGTTTTATTACTACTTTATTGCAGCCCCAAAAAGTAGGGGATATCATGGAATCATCCCATGTCAGCTACCGCAGATCTTTCCTGTTAAAGGAATAACTCAATAAAACTATTTAACGGATCTTTTCAAATTGTACACCAACAAAGAGCAAAGTTCTGAGGAAGAACTGGATTGAATTTGAGAAAATTCAATTGCAAATTTCTGACACTAGGGGAGCTTTAGCTCCAAATTACAGTTTTGTGGCCATATTTATTCAAATTCTTGGTCTGATTTAGTCAAAATTTGGTACTTAAGAAATGACTCAAGGAGATTTATCTTGTATTTATCATATTTTTACTTTAGTAGTTCATGTTTTGGTCACTTGCACGAGCTTTATTTAGGAAAAGCAATTCGATTAGGACATACCTCTTTTTTCCAGACATAACACATTTCATTTGATGAGGTGAATAGGTGCATTACCTGTACAAAGCAGTGGATTGGGGGCCATCGAGGATGTACCTTTGCTTTTGGGGACATATGAAAGCGTAGGACTGATTAAGCATGTTGTGAAAACTCAAAAAAATCTTTAATTGCTGTAACTTCTTATATACAGCCAGATATTGCCCAAATAGTGATGATGCAGTTATTGTTGAAACATACATTCTCTGTTGCCTGTAATAGTTTATTAACGATTCATAAGATGTTAACAACTATTTAATAACCTAATTATAAACCATTCATAGATCTTCAACAAGAGTATTGTGTTCTTATGAAGTGGTACCAGTCTTGCTTGGTCCTGTGATTGGACATATACATTGAAAAAAGTGCCCTGATAGAACTTTTCGCTGAAGTTAATGCAGCACAGAATTTCCTTACCATCATTGTATTTCGACCATAACACAGACTAAACGACATAAATATCTAATATGACCCCCCCCCCCCACACACACACACACTTAACCCTCCAACACCCCCCCACCCTCTTAAATAAAGAAATCAAATATATGATGATATAAAATAAGATAAATAAAATAAAAAATACACTGGACACATGTCCATAAGCTTTAGATATTTCAAAGCAGGACCATGAATGTGTTGGAACTTTGTTCCTGGGATGTTTGTGTGCGTGTGTGTGTGTGTGTTTGTGTACATGTGTGCGCATAACAGCTAAGGTTATAGTGCTAAGCCGCTTAGAGTTACTAAATGGATTAAGTGTTTTGTTGACACATAGAAATGTAATCTGGTTAAAGACGAGATACATCCGTCTCCCTCTTTATCTGCACGTCTGCTCCATCCCTCCTATTTCCTCCTGCCTCTCTTTTCCTCTTTTGTTCATTATTCCCGTCTCCGCCACATTCTGCCTATGTCACACTCAGAATTTATCCCTTCTACCTTGCTTTTTTTTTTCACACATCGTGAGAATACAACCACAGACACAGGCACTGAGGGCAAGGTCCTATCCAGACATTGATAACAAACATCCTTAAAAAACGCCAGTCTGGTCTTTTACTGCATAACATTTATCCAAAACACTAGACTCTACTCCAGGCTCACCAGAGGAATGGGACTGAATGGGATGAATTCAGCATGCATGATTTGTAACGAAGGTGAATACACTGATAATTCAATTTTTTAACTGTAGGCTCTTCCAACAAATGTCTTAGCTATGTAAGGTTGAGCTTTTAACTGAGAGGATAAGAGGAGATAACCTGAGCCAGAGCCTCCAAAATGCCAATTTAGCATTTGTAATCCTTTAACCTAAGCCCTTATTAATCACCGCGTAATGTTGAACGTGCCAAATGATGGGTATCTTCTTTTGCAGCACCATTTCACCTCTATGACCTTTCAATCATTTATTCACTCTGACATAGCATATTAGCATAGTGGACCCAAAAACATGTACGGTTAGTGTGAGTGAGGAGGTTCCAGAGGGTTAAGCTTTTTGGTTATCATGGTTTTGTTCTGTGCCCCCGATGCACTTGATCACGTTGATGGTTATTCTCCAATCTTATTTAAGGCACTTGATGCAAATAGTTCATCTTAAAGTTATGATTTGCCAAATGATTTTCATTGCAGGTTCACCGATTTCGCTTTTCTTGGCCGATGACCAATTTTTAGAAAGTCTGAGTAGCCCATAGCGATTTTGTCCGATTTGTTTTTCTTGAACATTTTTTTAAAACCATGCTTGACGACATCCATACGTGAATACAGAGGGCTGGTATGGAAATGCGGTCACGTTTGCTTTAGACGCCCTGCTAACGTTTGCTTCTTGAAACTTACTATGTTACTATAATGTTACTATAATTGAGAGCGTGTATACATACATACATACATAAAGTGGTCCCGTGGCTGGCTCTGCACTATCACTAGCCTTAGCCGCTCTGCTAATGTTAGCTTCTTGAAACTGAATTTAATTAAATTTGAAGCGTGTGATTACGTTTGCCATCAGACTAGGCCCTCCCGGCCTCCCAAGAATGAAACCAGTCGTCAAATTTTGGAATTTAAAGCAGTTTTCAGACAATTGTTTGTATGAATTAATTTTTTCTATTTTTGTTCCATTCCAGAATTTAGAGTCAATAAGAGAGCGATGGAGCGAGGAACGTGAGGAGAGTCAAATTTGTTGACACTTTCCTCTCGTTGTTAATCTTTACCCCGCAGCCACCATGTTAGCATCAGAACACAGGGAACCTTATTGACTTAAGTTAATGTACAAATAGAAGCCAACAGACTCATAATCTGGACTGTAGAAGAGCTGAAGTATGGTGAGGCACCCAGTGTATATGACTCAGGGGACGGGCTCCATTCCCCCGGGGAGGGGAGTGGAGGACCCCAAAGAAGAATAAAAAAATATTAGATTGAAGATACATATATAGATAGATGATAGGTCAATTATCCATTGTTCAGGCTGACCAAAACGCACCAAGCACGGGGCACATTTTCCAATTTATTGAGAAATGTCCTGGTTGTAATTATCTAACTGTGAGTCCCGAGAAGCTGGCGTGAAGACGAGAGACCTGTATCGATGTATTTAGGACAGAAAGTGAAAAAAGTATCTTTCCTCTTCTGTCTCTGTTGTTGAGATCATCAATATCAAGTAACCAGGCGAGCAGCAGCTGTGCCCCCTGGGTCCAGACACCACAAAAGTGTTTATGTCTGCCAGCGTCTGTGTGTGTGTGTTTGTGTGTGTGTGTGTGTGTGTTTGTGTGTGTGTCCACTAGGGAGCTAGTCAGACGTCTCTGGTCTAATATTTCCTCTCACAAGCGCAAATAATGCAGAGAGGCCTCTCACTTTCCCTCTTCCTTCTTTATTCTCTCCCTGCCTCTCCTTTGAATCTGTAAAGCCACAGGACGGCTTTGTGTTTGCGTCCTCTCCTCTCCGCTGGGTCCCTCTCCCGTCCTACACGCCTCTCCCTTCCTCTTACCTATCCATTCCACCACATTCTCCCGCAATAATGCCGCCGATAGAATCGCAGAAGTCGGTTAAAGTTTCGGTGCACACATATAAGGGGCACGCGCCCCGAGCGCGCTGGCAGGCGGTCTGCTGGGAACCGGGTCGGTGTCAGGGGAACGGAGCAATGAGAGGCGCCTGAGGAGAGGCCGTGCGGCGTCTGCTGCCCACGCTGAAAGAACGGGATGATCGGCTCCATTCAGAGCGTGAAGCACAAAAGAGAGGGTGGAGGTGAGGTGAAGGGTTCCGTCGCATACTTTACGTCCCGCCTATCCCCAAAGGATCCTTGAGACACGGGTCAGAACCACAGCGGTGAAGGTTGATTCAACAGGTGAGTGTTCATTTTACGGACGTAAAGGTTCGGTCATGTGACCTTGGATGAGCTTAAATCAAGCTCTAACGTGTGACGTGTTTACTTACATTTCCTCTAAATGTGAAAACATCATTAAAAACAGGATATCTCAGTACTTTTTGAGAATATATGCAAATTTATTTAAAGAAAAACACTCCTGTATCGGCAGTCTTTTACCCTTTAGAGTCCAGCGGCCATGCAGAACAGAAAGCCCGATCACCCATTGTGCTGAGCTTAGTCTGGGGAGGGAGGAGGCGGTATGAGTGGGTAGAACGGAGGGATCGTGTTGAGGTCAGTGGGGTGAAGTAAAGAGGGTTACTTATTTACAACAACAAAGAAAGGGTCAAAAGGTTATCTTAAAAGTTCCTTTACCAAAGTTTGAGCTAATCTAATTTAAATGCACTATATGAAATACAGATTTTCATTATAAAATAACATTAAATGTGTGACAGGAATAAGCATATTAAGAAAAGCTAATTTTTTTTTCTTGTTGTTGAGATTAAAGGGTTAAATTAAGGGTTTGTCATTTTTTTGTTTTTAATACTTATTTACTTTACACTTCCGAACTCTTTATAAATCATTATTAAGCTGCCAAACCTCATAAGATATAAAGATTATCAGATCTCAAGCCTTTATGTAGCAAAAACAGAAGCGGAAGAGTCCAAATACTCCAAGTGTAAATGACAGAAAAATAAAAAATAAAGATTCACTCAGAGACAGCAATAATTGCCAAGAAGCTCAATTTGTTTGCCCCATTGCAACTAAAGGCAACAGTCAAACCCTCATCATGTGACTCCCTGGTTGTCAAAACCACCCGCTAGAATTTGAAATCATGGCTAATAGCCATGGCACATGATCAACTAGCTCCGGCCCATTTTCACGTCAAGTAGTTCATGTGTAATTCTCACAAATGGTCAGGAAAGTCTAAAGTAAAAAGAATATTTCATGATTTCACCTGTTTATAAGTATTAACATCATAATGTCATGCATTATTCACAGCCACATGCTAAAACCTCCACTACTGACTCCAGCAGAATCAGTCTGGTACTTATGGAGGGAAAAATTACCGTTTATTCGCTCCCTAAAAAAAAGTTATTTTTTTCTTTTTTTATGCCAACATAACCCTCCAACTAAGTTTTAACAGAATACATTTGTTTTTGCTTCGTTACCGTTGATGAAAACTGAAAATGCCTGATCTACAATACTAAAGAAAGTAAAAAAAAAAGAGAAAAGTATCCTGGTCCAGATCATGTGACCCAGCCTCGTGAGGAAGTGTCGTGGAATTCGTCAGGTAGATGTTTTTGCAATCCTGCTAAAAAAAATAAAGAAAAAAACAAACGGATGCTGACGAACCCATAACCTCCTCCTAATTAATTCAGGCATTACTGATAAAGCTCGCCTTAACCCGCAAATGACAATCTTCATCTCCACACGCACACACAGCACACACACAACACACACACACACACAGCTGCATTTTAAAGAGTCAATTAGCCTTTGAAAACTTGACGACTACTCACTTTCAGAGATGGGAGGTGGAATCTCCAGAGAACTGACATCCACACTATAATGCCACTTAATGAAAACATTATCAAACTTAATATAGCAAATATGCTGACTCAGCACTTTATCTCTCTGTTAATTACAGCATCACACATCTCTTAATGAAAATCCTCCGTGTGTGAGGATGTTTGTCCAGCTTAATGAAAACGCTGTGTATCTGAGTGTGTGTGTGTGTGTGTGTGTGTGTGTGTGTGTGTGTGTGTGAGATCAAGAACAAAGTCCGTTATTAACTTTGAAATTCACACCTGTTAGGGATAACTGCCCGAGCATATTGAATAGACTTCACATATAGAAACGCACAAATACGTATATAAATATATATAATCACAGAAAACACGGAAATATGGGGCAAAACAAAAGAAAACACACTTCAACTGAATTAGTAGAGCAATCAGATGAATACGCTGTTAAACCAAGCGCCTTTCTTCTAGTCCCACCAGCGTCCATCACGGACACGGAGTGGAAATTTACACACAAAATAAATATAAATGTGGGGCAAAGTCACTTTCATACAAGTTAAAAAGTCAAATAAATAATGTATTAATGTGACTCAAATAAATTAATGTCGTTGTGCACTTTGCTTCCTCTTAAATAATCATTTCTGAAAGGACAATATTTCTTAATATTAGTTAAAGTCAGCATAAGTAGATATAAATGTAATTGTTGAAACGCTTTTATTAGTTAATATCAAAATAAGACAATATTAGTGTGAATGGTTTAAATGATAATAAAGTCAATTTTAAACAGATATGAATGAAATTGTTCTATGGTTTATGTTAGATAATATTAATACTAACAAATTTTATTGCAAATTGTGTAAATGTTAATATCTGTTAAAATCACTGTGGTCTAATATTAGCATAATTGTTTTATAATTAACCAATATTATTGTAATTGTGTTTAATGTTAATGTATATTAATATACATTAATATTAGTATAATGGTTAAATGTTATAGTTATTATATTGCTAATATTAACAGATATTAGTGAAATTATTTAAATATTAACATGAGCTAATATCAACAAATATTCCGGCATTCATGCAAAATTAATTAATTAATTAATAATCATAAAAAATATATATAAAAGTGTGATTATATGAATTAATCAAGTAAGCAAATTAAATGTCATTCAAATGTTAATTAGTTATTAGTTATTAGTTAGTTAGTTATTAATAGTTAATATTAATTTAATTAAAAAAGATATTACCATCAATTACTACTGTTAGTTAATATTACTGTTAGTTAATATCTTAATGAAACCACTCCATTCTTTTGTTAATAATGATTAATAGTTGCATTTGTTAAAATGTTTGGTTATTTAATATGAATATTAATGTGATTGTTCAAAATTAAAGTGAGTTAATAATAGATTAGTTACTAAAATATAGTTATATCGTTCAAATGATATTGAATCTTAATATCAACTAATATCAAAATTAGTTAATAATGATATTAGTAACCTATATATTGTATGATGAAATTTTTCATGTGAAGAAATATGATGAAATAATATCAAAAATACCAGATATTAGCATAATACAATAAGTTGATACTGGCTAATGTTAATATTTACACAATTTGTCTGATTAATAAAATCTAATATATTATTTGTAGAAATTGGTCATTTATATTGTGCTTAAATATCAGTAAAACATTTGTGTTATTTTTTACATGCCAATACTAATTAACACAATTATGATAATGATAATATTAAGAAAAACTAAGACTAAATCTAAATAAGTCAAATATCCTTCAGGTTGTTGCAGAGCCAGCAGTTATTTCATGACAAACTTTCCCACTTTCCTTTTGGGTTCCTGTTACTTCCTGTTTTTGTCCACTGAGGCTCGGGATGGTGAGCCAGTAGTCCTCTTAATTAGAGGATAAACATTAACCAGCGCTGCTGTAGCACTCCAGGGTGCAACATAAAAGTGTGCACACCCAGCACAACCACCAAAGTCACAGGAGGGAGATGAAAGTTTCCCGGCTTGGATTACTTTTCTCACTTTTCGGAAAACAGGCGACGCCCTTTATTTTGAGTCTTATATTCAAAAAAAAAGAAAAAAAAAGGGTAATTTGTCTAAAAATGAAAGAGAGTTGAGTGTTTGTGCTCATCTGCAGCCGGAACCAAGCCTGAATCGTTCCTCAGGTGTGGAAGATGATAAATAAAGTTTGGAGCAGCGTGAGGGGGACAGAACCGGAGGAGGAAGTGAGAATGGCGTCCTACCGTTGTCGCTGTCGGACTTGTTCTCGTGCTCGGTGTCGGTCAGAGTCAGCACCGAGTTGGAGCGGCTGGACAGACAGGAACTCCTCCCGGACGATTTACCCAACCCCCCTCGGCCCCACAGCCGCATGGCGCGCTCAGGTGACATCACAGCCTGGCTGTCGGCATCGAGGTCCTGGGCCGTGCCGACGGAGAAGCCGCGGTGGGGCAGGCCCATCTCGGAGCAGAAGGCCAGGCCGTGCCTCGACGGCGGTTCACAGATTCCCAGCTGGCGGAGACTGAAATGCTGACCTGAAAAACATGAACATATAGAGGTACTAGGAATCATTTCACGTAATAATGACGTTGTGAACATGTTCAACAAATTATTCGAAAATTATACTTAATTATCACAGTGTGAAGAAATGCATGTTTGCCGTATAAATGCTTTATAACACAGTCATAACTAGAAAGAGAAATGTAATCAATATTTTATTGCAACTACCACAGCAATAACAACAACAATAGTAATACTGATAATAATAATGATAATAACTAATAATAATAATAATAATAATAATAATAATAATACTGATAATAATAATACTGATAACTAATAATAATTATTCTAATACTACTACTAATAATAATAATAATAATAGTAATTCATATTATGTGACTAAGCCCGTCTGCCTTGGGGACTTTTTTGTCTTTAACTGTTGATTTTTCTTTTCTATTATTTACTTTTTAGATATATTCTACAGTATACTGGCATACATTTTTGGAAAAGTTGTCTATTAGTGGGGGCTACGCAACTTTTCATATCCTTTAATATGTCAATAATTGACAAGTTGAAGACAAAAATGGACCCATTGAAAATGCAATTTTCTAACTTGTTACTTTTTTTTTCCATCTGAAGATGTAATTTTTTTAGCACAAAGGCAAATACACACTTTCATACACATATCTAAATATCAAGATTAATTTACTGTACTTATTAGGCCCTGGGTTTGGGGGTGGGGCTGCCCAGTGCTCCTCAGGAATGTGTCCAGTGCAGAGACTAAATGTCCACCATTGTCCCGTGTATGACATATACGATGAGTGATAAATAAAGTATACATTATTATTATTTATGGCAGTTTCAGGAAGGGGTCGTTTAGGAGGAGGTAAGCGACGTTAATTAAATTAACAACAACAGGGTTGTCATAGCTTTTTCAATGCTGAATAGAAATAAATAGTGATAAATCTAATAATTATATAATTAGACGAGACATTTTTGACGGTAAACCAAATAAATTCAATGTTCACAGCAATGTTCAATGTTCACAATGTTCACATGGTAATAAACAAAAGAAACATGGGATAATATAGTTGGGATAAATCATTAAGTTATATATGTCAAATGTATATTATTTTTATTCTGTTAATCAGGAGACCAGCAGGGAAGGTTTTGCCTCTGATTTTTCGAAAATCCAGTGGGTCCATCCAAATTACTCCCAACGGAAGCTCCATTAGTGTGTTTGTGTGAACGTTTATCACCTTGCGTGGGACCATCTGCCACCAGTGTGTTAATGGCTGGATGCTATCTTGTGTTTTAAAGGTTCTCTCTAAGTACAAAGTAAGTGTACTGTAAGTATATAAGTACAGTGCATTTTACCATAAGCAGAATCCCCAGCCTAATATTGCGTCTCATCCTATCGTTACCTGTCAGTGGTTATAATGTTTTGCAAAAAAACCAACCAAACGCTCAGTGATGATTGGACGAAGGATACGTGAGGGACGCTGGAGGGAAAGTGAGTCAGTACAGGATAAAACACCGATTTTACTGCATGCATAAAGAACGATAGAAATGTCCGGACGCAGGTTCTTTGATTGACTGGATGTGGGAACATTTAAGTGATTCTTTAAACTTTGGTAAGCACCAAAATGTACAGTTCTTAAAAAAATAAAAGAAAGGGCAGCTCCCATCGTAAAAAGACTTCTCGTGAACGTTTGATGGACAAAAATAAACGGAAACAGGGGAAGGAATCATTTCTGAACCAGTATCATGCTGACTTAAATTTTGGCCATTTAAATATGACCCACTGACCTACTGACCTACTGACCCATTGACCTACTGAACTAATGAGTGTGGAGTGGATGTTTCTTCCTTTTTTATTCATTTTGCAGCTTTTGTTTGTTTCTTATACCAGCGACACCAACCGTGTCTCAGAATGTCAAACAATCTAGTGTCAAACACCGAAGGTGGAAACAATAGAGGGGAACAAAGAGGTGAGGTTACGAGACCGCGTGGGGACAATAACCAGGCCCATGCTGTCGTCTCAGACAGCGAGGGTATATCCTTTCATAAAGTACCCAATCCCCTGCGTTGTACAAGCAATCTCCCTGACCGAACTCCTTGACCTTTCTCAACATGAATCCAGTTCTTCCTCGCGCTGAGGCCTATGGGGGTTTAAAATGTGAAAACGATCCATGGAGTTATGGATAATAAAAACTTGATAGAGTCTTTCAGAAAAAAAAAAAATGCTGACTGAAACAGAATTGTAGGTATGGAAAGCCTAAACCCAGATTAGACAAGAGAAGGTAAAGATTATTATGGGCTAAATCCTTGAAATCTAATTTATTCATTACTGAGAGGAGACAGGAGCTCCGATCACAGAGACGACCAGCATCTACACCGGGAACGCTTTAATTAAGTTAATTAATTAAGTTTATAGTTAGAGACTGTACCACATAAAAATGACATTAAATACCACAACATTTTAAATGTGTAAGTCATATTGTCCATAAATAAAAGAATAATAGATACAGCCTGGAAGTGAGCTAATAATAAAAAATCACAGACGGACAGAATACAAAACAATACATGCAATTATTGGATAGTTTCAAACAGTTGGTTTGAAAAAAATACATGAAAATTAAAATGAATGTATTAAATGAGCCATAAAAACAAAAACAAAACAATTGAAGACGAATCATATAATTTACCAACTCTTGTTTTTGTAAGTGTATTTTGCTTCTTTGCATATTTATTTTTCAGTATTTTCTCAGTAAACGTATAATGCAATAGTGCTGTGATAAAGTACAAGTTATCAGAAATACCCCCAAATTATGAATATTTATAAAAATCTGCTTCGAAAGTATGATTACATCTATTGCATTTAAGTCATATATTACATAACTAATTCAAAAAAAAATAAAAAATTCCACTAAATTAAATGGGGAATAACTTTTATTTCCAACAACTGATAAAAACATAATAATAATAAGTGATAATCCGCTGAAATATAAATTAAAAATAAGACAAATAAATGATCTGCCTGATCGCGGCGGGGGCCTTCTTCATCTTAAATCATCAAATTAAAAGGGAAATTGAAAAAGCTCTCCGTAATTAATGGCACAACACCAGATAACACTTGCCGCCGTTCAATTAAAAGTTATATTAATTTTAAATGAGCTGCAATAAAGCCGGCATGAAAACCAGAGCGATAACATGACTGAGTGACGAGGAGTTTTTCTTTCATTTCTCATAAATACTGATGCGGCGTCAAAATGAGCTGGAGAACGATGGATCCGGTCTTATTTTTCCTAATTCAATGTGACTTTTTTTGAAATTTTGTTTCACGTGACGATGATGTGTTTGGTATCCTTATAGATTTCAGAATGATCAGGGAAAACACATTATTCATAGCTAAGCACTAACGTCTGTATTTACTTCTCAAATGAGAGAATTCTTCTAGCATGATTTATTTATTTAACTTCCATTTGTCCATTATTCCGTTCCTCTTTAACAAGCAGGATGTGGACTAACAGCCGCGCAGTTTCAATAATAATAACAATTAACATGAAAACATGAACACATTCAAATCCGATCAATTATAAAACACAACACAACATGGACACATCTCCTGTATTACAACTGAAAACCAAAAAGCCTTCATTTCCAGTTCTGAATTTGGGAAGTCACACTGTCTTCGCACCCCAGAACGCTGCACTACGCTGAGAAGCCGAGACACGCTTATCGTTTCTCGCGCAGTCGATATCGATGATATATTCCTCGTTTAAAATGTATTATTTCACCCACTTGCCAGCTGCTATTGATCGGAATGATGATTTTTTTTTTATGACCCAAAGTCTGGGTGGAGTGAGGAAGAGCCACTGCAGCTAAAAACAGTTAGGCGGAGCTTTTTATTTTAAAGAGAGATGACACTGATTTGATTCATCTTACAAGACAAACACAGTACGAATAACAGGATTCTGTTATACATCCCATATCCATCCCCTCGGCACCTTACAGCTTACTTTGTGCCCAGATTTTGTGTTTATTAACTAGTGAGTTTCTCACACTTTGGACTTGGACCAGTTTATATTTCCATTCAAGCATGAAAGTGTGTGTGTGTGTGTTTGTGCATGTGTGTGTGTGCGTGTGTGTCTGTTTACCTTGTCTGCTGTAATCATCCTGCTCACGGTGAACCATTTCCTTGTGTCCTTTAGTCGTCCCGTACAGTAACCTGTGAACAGAACACAGTCCAACCACACCCAAATACCATCAGGGATCAAACGGTACAATTTTAATATACATTTTAAAACAATTCTGATGCCAGAGGGTGAGATTCTGTCATCATCATCATCACCATCGTCATTCATTATTATTAACTTAAAGCAATTTTTTTTAAACGGCTATAATACCATAATTCACATCAAAGAGGAATACTCTATCAAACTTCCATTTTTCTCTCTTAGAAAGGAATGCATGACAAATAAACATCCATGTTGTTTTCACTGTAAACAATTAGGTTCTTTCTTTTCATTGTTAGCAGAACCACACAAAAATTGGAAACCAATAAATATGTTTTCTTTAAATAATGAATGATTTATTATAAATTTCAAATGAAAAACCTTTCGCCCACTATATCTGATCACTCGATATGTAAATAAATTATATTTTTAAATATTCTTCAAGTCAGAATGTAAACAAAATGAAAGGAAATAGAACAAATCTTGCTTTTTTTTGTTTTTTCCGATTTGTTTTTAAGTATACATTTTCACTTTAAACCCCTTCCATAAAACAGTTTTTTGCCAACATCTGAGAATTAAACTGCAGTTCCATCATTTAAGCACAACAGCTATAACACTGTAATAAAGGATTCACTTTTTCTTTTTTCTTTCCATACATGCGACTTCCTCCTGCAGGTCTGGTAGGAAACTAAAACTGTCCATCACAATGCTCAATAGTTCTTTTGAAGAGACCAGTCACAAGAAAGGAATACATGAGGTCAGTAGAGATAATAAGAATTCTGCAGATTTGAATCATTGATCAGCAGAAACCTACGGAGGTTCAGGAGGAGGAGCTTTCTTTACATCATTTCTGATTCGACTATAGAAGAGAAGGCGCTTCCCTCTCTTGTTCAATATTTCAACTCTGAACCAAACCAGTTTGTAGTTAAATTCTTAGACATGGTTCTACTTAGGTCCGCTTACACGAAATACTCAACATTGTCTGGAGAGAACCGGTTCCTGGACCGGTGTGATGACATCACTTCATATTATCATATGTCAAATTGAAGAAGTTCTAGAGCCCGACCTGCAGGTTCAAAGATAACTTCCGATCCAGTTAGTGTTTATGTTTTCGTCCAGTATGAAAGTAAGATTGTCTGACTGGAATCAATGTGTGGACTCAAACTTCACATCCTGTTCTTTTGAAGACCGTGAGAAGTTCACTCATACTTTCTCATCTCTAGGTTGATGATAACGTAACTAATTCTATGTTGGAATGGGCTGGGGGGATGTTCCTGTGTATCCTCACTTCTGGAGTTCCTGTGGGAGGTCCCATTTCTCCCCCCACAGCAGAAATAAGGGCGTTTGGACGACCTGCATGAAGGTTCCAGTTCCAGTTCAAGCAAGGATTACGGAACCAAATACCAAATATGAGACTCAGAGTCTGTGAAATCATCAGCTGTGGACAATATCGTCGCTTCACACGGATGACTTTTGATGCTAGATGGAATTGAACATTTGAGCGGGTGGAATCTAACCTGGTCTGGTCCTGGTGCTGGTCAAAGGCCTTTAGTGTCTCGCTGGAGGAGTAGGACTTCTGAGTGGGGACACGCAGTCCGTGGGAACCAATAGTGCACTCTTCACTGTCCCCTGATGAACCTAGAACAAACAGACACACAACATCGTTCTCCATTCTCGACACTAAGGTTGTGTGATACTGGAAAAAAAAAAAAATATATGTACATATATATATAAATAAATAACAATGAAAAAAAGAGAGAGATATAACTTTCTTTTATTTCACAATATGAAATATTGGAAATCGATATGAAATATTGGAGACTCTTGTAAGAAAACAAAATAAATAAAGCCGGTTGCCAGTCATTGCTGAATCTGAGAAATAATTAAACTTATTTAAGAGAACTTAGGGGAACCCCTCAAGTGACCCAACTCTGTTGGTGCCGAAAAAACTGCTCACACGGATCGTTTGTAGACGTGGAGCTCTGAAGGACCGGTGCACCACATGTGATAAAAATGTATGATTTATTCCAGTTCTGTCAATCATGCCAACATCTTCATCCTGGACACTATCAGAATGTCTCAGAGCTGAAATATCAATACATATATATATAGATAGATAGATAGATAGATAGATAGATAGATAGATAGATAGATAGATAGATAGATAGATAGTACACAAAGATAGTATAGTAAACAAAGTTACATTTGACTGAAAACATGTAGAATTGTAGGCAGATGTTTTTCTGGAATGAAGATGAATATAAGGATGATTTACTGTCTACACAGTTGTATTTACTTCTTCTTCATTGGTACCATATCCTCCTGCCTGAAGCGCAGTCAAGCCCCAAAAGTCATTTTTCTCTGGCTGCTGGCTATCAGCTTAAAGTTGTAAGCTGATGTTGTACCAAGTACTACTTTCTCAAAAACTGCTTCAGCACAGGACAAAAATGTAATGTCCGTGACCTTTCTTTTTAATTAACTACAGAAGGAAAATCCACTTCTGCCATGTTGTTTTCAAAGAGAGGGCTGGAGACCCTCAGGGGTCCTTGAGGGATTTCCCCCAAAAAACAGAGAAGCCAAACTCAGACCCCCCGTTATGCCTCCATTCCATTCACACAGAACGGATGGGTGGAGTAAGGGGCGCCAGACACGTCACAAAACCTCTGTGTGAAAGGAGTTATAGACTAGTGACATCAAGAACCTGCATGTCAGAAGCCATTTTCAAAAACATTCTTCTGTTTTTAATGCCACAATTACATCATCTTAGACTCTTAGATTACTTTCCACTGACATGGAACTGAGGTTTTCCTCTGGGCTGTTGCCTTTTAAGAATTGCAAGTCAATGATTGGAAGAAAGTGTGCCATAAAAGAAGGATACACATAAAAGAAAACACTTAATACTCAAAAACACATGCATGCTTAAAAAAAAAAAAGAAGTTGATTTTTGGCTAAGGTCCTGCCTCTCATTGGAAACTACGGTGTAAATGCAAATCGGATGACCAATCAGATTCCAGGGTTGTGTAGTTCCATCCCAGGTTCCCCTAGTTTCTCTGAAACATTACAATGTACTGCTATGATCCTGAACTGGTTCAGACTCTAGTCTGCCAGGCTTCAACAAGCCTTAAAAACTTAAGGATTTGGATTTAAATAATTTTCTTCAATGCAGGCTACTGAGTTAATCATAGCAAAATATATGAATATATTTATGATATATATGTATAGCAATGAAAAATCATTGAAATGAATTTTCATTGCTATATATATATGTATACCAACGAATTCAAGGTGAGCGTTGTGTCTGTGAATGCAGACAGGATGACTGATTCACTGATTGGATGAGAAATCCATAGGCGGGGCCAGCTGAGATATCTCACCTGTGAATGGTCCCTCCTTGTCCTTGCGGCTCTTGGAGAGGGAGCAGTATGGACGTCGCTCTTTCACTTCCATAATGCTTCTGGTTGTGCTCCTGGAAAACATACAGGCATGCTGCTGCACAGCTGCATGCACAGAGAGACAGACAGGCAGATAGACAGCGGGAGAGAGAGAGAGAGCGAGATAAGACGATAGAGGGTGAAAACAGAGAGAGGGACAGACAGAGAGAGTGGCGGGTTTTTGGACTCCACCTGTTAACAGAAAAACAGAGAGAGGGAGAAAAAAGGGGTAGTTAGAACAGAAGGCAAAGCAAAAAAGATGTAACAGCTTCTTTTGGCACTTATGTTTTTTTCTATGTCAATCAACAATGAGAAGATTACAATACCATATGTGCTTCTGGTGTGTATTTTTTGGTTATTTGCCATAAGATTAGTAGAGAAGCGTTTTACCCCGGGGGTTAGGTCCCTCCCATCGGGGAATATGGATACCAAAAGTTTGTGAGCCGATCAAATTCCATGGTTTCATACAGATTGACCAGAGGCAACGAGAGCTCAGTTCAGGGATCTAATGTCAGAATCATGAATAAACTCAGGCATGTCCAAAAGTTAAACAAACAAAATTCAATACAGGAGGGCAGGAGTTCAAAATCTGTTGAAAACTGAGTAGTTTTTAGGAGCAGGGGAGAACAGCAAGACACAGGGGATCACAGGACAAAAACATAGGACTTTATTTACATTGAGATAACAAGACATTGAGACACATGTGGCAATTAGAGGAGGAGGCAATTACACATAGCTGACAAAGTTACAAAGAGACATGGGTGGCAAAGAAACAAGGAGGCATGGGTGGCACAGAGCAGACAATGATTGCCAGGTTGTACCGAAGAGATGATGAAACACAGGTGGGACAGAGAAGAAGAAAAACCGGCCGTAGACAGTGAGACCGGCAGTAGACAATGAGCCTCGGCTGGTAAAGCGAAGATGAGACAATGAGACATAGGTGGCAAAGAGAAGAGGAAACAACGGGGTGTATTCAGCACAGAGAAGAATGTACAATGAGACACAGGTGGCAGGAAGGACACAGTGAGTGACAAGCGACACTGGGGAGATGATGAGAAATGTGGTGACCATGAAACAATTAGACACAGGTAGGAAATAGACAATGAGACACAGGTGGCACAAAGGAGACAGTGAGTGAAAAGCGACACTGGGGAGATGATGAGAAATGTGGTGACCATGAAACAATTAGACACAGGTAGGAAATAGACAATGAGACACAGGTGGAACAGCAAATACAATGAAACACAGGGAGCGGAGTGGAGACAAAGAGCCACTGGTGGGAAAGAGAGGAGGAGACAACAAGTCATATGTGGCAGAGAGATGAAGACACAATGAGACAGACTCGAGTGTCTCCAATGAGACAATGAAACACAAGTGGCAGAGTTAGAGCCGTTTCTGTCAATCCTCCATACATGATGAAAATGCATTCTCATAGAATTCACAACACTCATAGTGTGTTCGGCCCATAATCGTATGGCGTTATCTTGCCTCAGGAAACTCTCCACAGCAGTGATGCTCCATAACTTTTAGCTGCTGGGGCCGACCCTCCCAAACCGAAGGAATCAGTCAAAACTGTATCATTAGTCTCCAGAGGAGGACCATATGTCTGCAGAGAACAACTTGCTCTATACTGGAAGGCGCTCTGATCGATCACATTTTCATTGTATGAAACAAAGAGCAAGAAGCAAGAAGTCCATCTTCGTTGCAACCTCACCTTTGGCAATGAGTTAATGGATAGTGGCTGAAATGAGCTTCTTTTGTAAGGTGGCTGAGTCAGCCTTAGAGATAAGGTAACGAGCTCAGACATATGGACAAAGCTCAGAGCGGGGGCGAGGAGGTTTTTCCAGGTTCATCCAGCAGTGTAGCTTATGAACTTCCTGAAAGGGTTTATATATCTTAACTCGCCCGGGAATGCCTCTGGTTGAGCTGGAGAGAGTAGCTGGGGAGAGGGACATATGGAATATTCTGCTTTGCATGCTGCCGCCAAAGCTGGACCCACGATAAGTAGAAGAAAATGGATGGATGGGTGGATGGATGGATGGATGAACATCATGGTAGGTTAACAGAGAAAGTCTTACTGGTAACCAACTCTCAATGTTATACTAATACGTTGTTTTTTTTTCTCTCCTAAGAAAAAGACATGTTTTTTTCCCTCAAGCAGCCCTGAGACGTGTGAGAGGTTATAATGTTAATGAACGTAATTATTACTGCCATCTGGTAATTTAATGTATGTAAGCAGAGCAGCAGAATATTCCTCTCCCTTAAAGTACAAGACTTTAAGTCATCTTTAGGCTATTTTTCTTTTCTTTTGGAACAGGAGCCAACAGTTTATTCATCAATTTCAGATTTCCCCGTAGTATAAAAAAAAAGATTTAACCATCTAATTTTACACAGCACGCAATTCATATTCTAAAAAGCACATAAAAGAAGACGGTGCAAACAGGCTGCTTTGGATAATCTTTAAATTCATATCTGTTATTTTTTTATGATCTGTTTTAAATTGCAGCTTTGAAAAAGACCGATCAGCATTTTATTGGTATTCATCACATATAATAGTCAAGGTATATAATCCAATTGGATCTTCGATTTGGCTTACAGATTAGCGAATAAATAATTTACCGATATTCTTCATTGTGAGTCGGAAGTAAAAGCCGTTCTTTAAATATTTAGTTGAAGAGCTCCACAGTGTGCAACCGTCATAATACAAATAAACAGGCGGCATTAAGAGGACGATATTAACAGTACTTTAGTGTTTAATGCTATTTAATTATAAAGTCTCGACAGGAACTCGCACAGAGCCTGAGGCAGAAAGCGAGGATTAACAAAGAGAGTCTCCGTCTCGGGTTTTGTTGAGCCAGTTTAAGCAAAGAAGGTCTGGCTGTTTCTAACTCGCTTCGTAGCTTGGCCTCTCCTCATGCTAATGCTAAACCAACACAAATACGCTGCCCCAAGTTTACTGCATTATACGCCACAACGCCACATGTAGAGGACTTCTCAGTTAAGTATTTTAGTTTTTGTGCGTTATGCAAAACATTTCCACCCTTCTTTCTATTATTTCTTTACAGTTATAAGAGTGATGACAATATTTTTATAGACCCCAAAAATTAGATGCATATGAGCCAACTCGAGGAGATCAATCTCAGATACACCGCGTTTTACCTTAATAGTTCATATTTTAGTCACTAGGGGGATATCTTTGCAAATAAAAAGAATATTTTCAGACATTAATTCCTAATCGTTGGTCTAATCAAAATTTAGCTATTAGAAATTAGCCTGATGAGATTTATCCTGTACTGATATAGCACTCAATAGTTCATATTTTACTCACTAGGGGGAGCGCGAAAAACACTGTTTTCCAGATAATACTCAAAAATCATTTAATATATTATTTTCAAATCTTACAACAATAGAGACACTAGTACAAGGAAGAACTGGATCGATTTGGGGAAAGATCGGTTTTACACTTCTGACACTAGGGGGAGCTTTATCTCCGTCGTAAGTCGTAAATTGTCAACCGTTGGTAAGAAAACTAAAACTAGGTGAATTTGAATCTACTTGGGGAGATCTACTGTATCCTCTATCTATCATGTTTTAATCCAATAGTTCATATTGCTCCAATTTAGTCCAGATGCGTTGCATGTTGAGTAGAATAGGGTTTTTACGAGATGTTTTACCCACTGGAGGGACCTTTTTTTTTTTTTTATGAAAAAAACTGGACCTAAATTCTAATTTATTTTGATTTTAATCAGGGTTATTGCTTTTACCCTTGCTGTCGGGGACGTCAGCATAAGGCTACTTTTGTTTCAGGACTATCAGACGAACACGAACTGTATGGAAATTTAACATCAATCATGTGTAGGCTTGGGCAAACTGTGACATTATTATTTAAGGATATAATAGACGTAAGAATTTATAGATAAATGTAAAAAAAAATCCTGAGAGAATCAATACAAATACACACAAACATACTTTATATTTCAAATTATAAGCTATTAAGTAAAGCTGATCCAGTAGGTAGATGATTAAACTGAGCCAGCCGTAACATTAGAACGACCTGCCCCTAACGTTGTTTGTTGCCACCAGAGGAGGTCTGACCCATCGAGGCTAGGACTCCACCTGACCTCTGGAGGCAGGATCTGGAAACAAACCAGCTGCTATGAGGGAATGCAGTTTCCATGAAGGAATAGACTGGATCCATTTAGGTAGGAGGAACTTGTCAAAGTAACATCCACATGAATGAAAGGGTGCAGAAAATTGCCAAGCCTCACACTCCATCCCGAAGCTCGCATTTTCCCCTGCTGCAATGTCATCCTCGTGATGTAAAAGTAAACATGACTCAGCAGAGAAGACGAGGGTGACCAAATCCAAACAGATCAAGAGTGGGACAAAGATTATTTTTATGTGGCACAAAGCAGGACAAACATTACCAATGCTAAATTGTTGAGATAAAGTCCGTCAAATTTAGAAAGACTATGAAGGTTGCAGATTCTGAACTAATTTGACTCTTTGACACTTTATTTGAGTGCAACTATCCCATCAATAAACTTTGAATGCAATAAAGAAAAAAAGAAGCTCGAGCTTCACATTTCAAAAATACAGTTCCTCCTTATAACAGGGAATTCCACTCACAATATTCCCATGAGAGTGAAGCAGGAGGACGGTGGCAGGCTGACGTGAGCTTTACGAGTGGGCGCCGTTTGATTGACATCACACACTCAACACAGCGATGACGGCCTTCTCCGCTTTCTGCAGATCGTGGTTTGAAATCCAGACTTTAGAAAAGTTTGGATTTTCTACTCCATTGTTGATTTATGAAAAGTAGATTTCACACGCGGGATATTGTCTTAATATACGGGCCAAACGATGACGATGCTCTACAGTCCCGCACAAAAGAAGACCAGATCATGATCGTCCATCGCTCCATGACCCGGTTCTGATGCTGAGGTGCCTGGACTCAAATTTGTTTTGTAATTGCTTAGTTAAAGTTTAAGTCCTTACATCTATATGATTTTATTTAAATAATTACAATTTGATATATGTATGCATTCATAGAATTTTCATAGAATCCAAATTAATCTTTATTATTGAAAAAACAAAATGATATCAGTTAAAAAAAATATGAAAAGGGGTTCAATTTGTGTCATTTTAGAACCCGCGGAACTCTTTTTTTTTTTTTATTTCTCGGTAATGACATTGTTTTGATTGAGAAACGTATTAAAAACACAAAAGGTTTATTTCAACTATTAAAAAAAATCATTTTTACGTTTCTATTACATTTTAATGACAAAAATGCAGGTTTTTGAACTTCGGCATTTTGTTTTTCTTCGATTCATTTGTTAATGTTAAAATAATCTAATCCAAATGAATGGAAATAGTCCATGTAATTAAATGATATAAATCTTTAATATTCGGCTTAAATATTTTTTGAGTTCATTGTAGGCGCTTCCAGAAGTAACATGTGTCAGCCTGGTCACTCTGACCCGTTTGAGGCTACAATGTGATGTCACCGTGTCTGAAACAGCATTAAAAAAAACTACAAAAAAACAGAACCAGCATTAAAAAAAACCTAAAAAAAACAGAACCAGCATGAACAATCGAGCAATTTGTGCTGCAGTAGCTCCTTATCTTGGGATAAGAAAACGCAAGGTAAATGTGTTATTTGATGAATGAAACTTCAGTACCCATGGCCCTGTAGCCAGTTCCGCAGCTGTCCACCCTAACTACCTATGCCACTCTGAACCAACAACACCCAAAAGGCCAGCAGTTCCATAAATGTTCTGACCCAGTCGTCTAAGCAGCACGATTTGTCAAAGTCACTCAGATCCCTAAGTTTGACCATTTTCCCTGCTTCCAGAACATCAACTTCTGCACAAAATGTTCACTTGCATCCTAACACATGCCACCCACTGACAGGCGCCATGGCAACCAGATAATGAATGTAATTCGCTATAATGCTTTATGGCTGGTCGGTGTTGATAAACATAATTGGGGGTCACTGGAGAACAAAGAGTTCGGTCTAGACCTGCTTTTTCGCCGAAAGTGCCTTGAAACCGCTTTAGCTGTGATTTGGCTCTATACAAATAACATAGAGTTGATTTGCTTCCAGCTGCTGTAAGTTTTTCACAGACAGACTGTCAAAGGATATCAGAGCAGGAATATAGTCCTGAATGAAGCAGAACAACTCTCCGCAATACTGATTATTATGAACAGTTAAAACAGTGAGTGATTAGTCAAAAAAAACGAAAAAACAACACTTGATAAGATGACAAGAGAGACTGATTGCAATGAAAACAGCAAAGAGAGGTTGAGCTAGGGGGCGGAGCAAAGACAGTGGTCAGACTGCTTAATAAGGCATCAACTTAATCCGAGACACTGAGCCTTAAATCCCCTACCTTCTGGACCTCTGTGTGTGTGTGTGTGTGTGTGTGTGTGTGTGTGTGTGTGTGTTTGTGTGTGTGACGAATCACTACACCGTCTGCATTCCCTGTAAAAGAAATCATCTCATTGACACTGTAAAACGTGACCATAAATTTACAGTCACTAACTGGCTGCTGCTTCGCTTATTAAGTTTTACTGTATTTTATATCCCTAGAAATAGATATACGGTTCATTACCATGATTACTGCTGGCATTTTACAAGACAATACACATAATCACAAGTCTGTCAATAAATTAGTGAACTTACAGTAATTATATCCACGAAATGTCAAGAATATTAGAGAATCGCTGCCGCAGATCATTCATGATACCGCGATAACGAAGAAAAACTATTTAATGGATCATTTTAAAAGGTTAAATTGTTAGATAGACCTTCATGCGAGGAAGAACGGGAGAGATTTCGGAAATGGTTGGTTGTAAATTTCTGACCCTATATGGGGAACTTTATCTCAAAACGTTTTCAGGACCATAAATTCTCCAGCATTGGTCTGAATTAGTCCAACTTTGGTGCATATGAATGGACTTGACGAGATCTATGTTGTATATGTCATGTTTACTCTGGTAGTTCATATTTTACTCACTAGGGGGAACATTTTCACAAAAAAAAGACATGTAGTTCCATTTAATATGAGGAGTTCAGTCAGGGGAATTGATTGTACAACACAGGTGATTGGGGTTTTTTGGGGATATACCCTTGCTGGTAGGGATGAAAGGGTAGGCCAAGTTTATTTTTGAAACAACAGTTTGTATCCGGTATTTAATGACAAGCTTTAATTCAATTAATAAAATGGGAGATGAACTGTACTTTCATCTTTGTTTCATCTTTCTAGTCTGATTGCATTCTCCAGCTGCATCACAAAAACATGTGTTCATACTATTCACACACACAGGCTACCATGCAGGGCCTCATCTGCTAGTCGGGAAAGAACCATTCACAAAATCAGTCAAACACTGAAGCAAGGTGTTGATTGAATACTACTTAATGTCGCCAAAATAAAAAAAAAAAAAGGTAAGGAAGAAGTATTTGTTTGCATTCCTTTACCGCGGTGTCCCCCAGGGCTCCAGCCTTGGCCCCTTATTTCTAAGCATATACATGCTGCAAATGTGTTAATTCCAAACAGCTTCAGTCACATGTTTGAATATGAAATAGAGACTCAAAATGTGCTCAATCCAACAGCTGAGCTGGACATTAGAAAGTTAATGCCAAAACATATTAAGGACTGTTCAGATTTGGCTGTAGTTTTGCAGTGCATGACTGACATTGTGGAGTAGTGATCCATGAGTTTTCGTCTACTCTATCTGCTTATTCCTATTCAGAATAATATACCTGTGTAAATGTACACAGAGGATAAAGCCTCCTTCTACGCCCTCTGACACAGATCATCACCGAGGGACCGGTTCCCTCTGCAAATGACACGTTCAGCGTAACGACAAGCACCACATTGAGACAGAATGGAGCCAAGTGCGAATGAATATTAATTATGAACTGCTGATCTGCATTTGATAATCATGGTGTGCCATGCCAAACAAGGGGTGTGTTGGCGGGGGGCCTCTGGGTGAGTCAGAGGAACAGGAGGTGATATGTTCCCTCTCAGGGCATCAGTATGTTTAGTGTTTTTGTCCGTGTAGACAGTCTCTCTTATATAACGTTTCTTTGGAGTTTGGTGACATGTGACATTATCTGGCATTTATAACAGATAATCTGGCATTTATAACAGATAATCTGGCATTTATAACAGATAATCTGGCATTTATAACAGATAATAACAGATAGATTTGCACCTTAAGTTGCTGCATCGCCTTTTTTTGTTTTTCCAGTAAAAAATGAAATAAAGATAGAGAAAATACCACCTGTCCAAGGACACAGATGCTGCTGGAAAACATCAGTGTGTGCTGCTGTGGACAGACCATAGGTTCTATCACAGGCGATTGTGAGCAGGAGACATGAATGTGGAATGAAACAAGTAAAATGAACAAATTAAAGGGACCGTTAGGAGATACAGTCTCTTCCTTTTTAATTATGTTATCGAACAGATGCGGATAGATTATTCCATTGTCTGCGGGTGGACAGATGGATGGTCTTTTCTTACCTCAGGCAAGATGTTTATGTTTTCATTGTCTGTTTTGTTTGTTAGTTATTTAGATTATTTATTTAAACACAGTGACATTACAGAGATACAAAAGAGGTGTGGGAGGGTGGGGTAGGTGGTTCTTTATGTGGGTCTCAACAGTAGCACAATTTGCCAAGATCAAAATATATTCCATGAAAGAGTGTCTGTGAGCCGAAGCTCAAGAAGAAACTGGTCCATGCAGCCAAACAATGAACCAAGCAGAGGACTAAGTCCAGCACTGAATGGGTCAAAAGGAGTTAATTAAAGTTCTGGAATGGTCTACAGACCAGTGTAGACCTGAACCCCAGTGAGAAGCTGTGGTGGGATCAGTTCATGCTCAGAACCCTCCAATGTGGCGACTCTAAAGTAGTTGCGCAAAATTCCACCGCAGTGATGTTTGAAAGAGTTTTAAATAATTTAAGAAAGGAAACAGAAGATAAGCCAATAATAATCAATCACTAGGAGGTTTCCAAGTGACAGCAATTAGACATTAAGTGATATAGTCTAAGAGGAATTCTGAACCGGCACCTTAATCCCTATTAACTTTCCTTTTCATTGTTCATTGAAGCATAATGTTTTTAAATTAACATTTTAAAGGACCAGTTCACCTAAAGATTAAAATTTTGTCATTATCTATTCTGTACTAAGGAAAGTCAGGTTAAGCTACTTACACAAGCAAACATTCCTGAGACTTCATGGTAAAAGTTGAAGCATCGTATGAAAGAACTGAGGAGGATGGGGGCTTGTGAAACAGCTTTCGGAGAATATGTTAAGGTTTAAGAAAATCGCAAAAATATCCCAAACAGGGGAAAAATTCTGACTGGTTTCGACTTCTTATGGGTGTGACTTACCTCTGTCTAAGTATCGCCTCGAGGGAGACCCCTGTGGGTCGTAACCGGTCGAGAATTTATCCTGTTTTTTTTTATCTACACTTGTCCTACAAAAAATAAACACATTTTATACCCATCCTTGCTAATCAATCAATCAATCAATCAATCTTTATTTATATAGCGCCAATTCACAACAACAGTTGTCTCAAGGTGCTTTCCAGAAAGAGCAGGTCTAGACCAAACTCTTTATATAATTATCTACAGGAACCAACAAATTCCTCCTTGAGCAAGCACTTGGCGACAATGGCGAGAAAAAACTGCCCTTTAACGGTAGCTTTAGCCGCTCTTTTCGAGGTGGTTCCTCCACAGCTTATTATACTTATCCTTACTGGTGTTACAAATTGCGAACTTTGTGTTTTCTGGTTTACTTGTGAGATGTTTGTAGCCGTGATATGTACGGGGCATGTGTGTAACAGGCACCCAACCTGCCAGAGGGACGTTACTTGGCCGATTGCCGATCACATCAAACCAGGCTTCCCAGCGCCGATGGATCGATCGCTCTACCTCTAAAAGCGGCATTCATTTTCAGCAATTTTATTAGGGTAAATTCAAGAGCAGCTGACATTCACATGGAACTCACTAAGTGAGAGCATTGAATAGATACGACTTCACATTCTATTCAGGTGAAGACTTTGCTGTAGCTGCTGAATAAAGGCAGGTGAACAAGCTTGAATGGTGCATCAACAAACCCAGAAGATCAATGACAGCTTTCAACCTGCCGCCGCTGACACCAAACGTGTCCCACACAAAGAGGAGGCGTTACAAGTTGCTGCAGAAGCAGGTGATCAGATTAAACCTTTACACTTATTAATGAAACACAACAGCAAAGGTTCTTTGCTTTCGCACGGCTCTGTTTGTCCTTTTGCTCTCTAGTTTATCTACATCATTCATCTCCTTTTCAGCTTTTCTCAACTCCTTTAATTCTAATCCAGTCTTAGTGAACTCGCTTGAAAACATGAAATCACCGTACGTGATCAAACAGTGAGATATGATTGATGCCACCATCGAATTTGGCTTGTAGCAATAGAACATCTTCCAAAAATGTGCAGATGCTCATTTCACTGACAGTCCTTGTGTGGGTCACATGACCAGTGTGGACTGTTTCTTCATCGTAAGCTCTGCCTGAAGAGTTCAACAGCAGCTTGAGAGCAGGGCCTGGTCTAATGAGGAACCTATAGATGTATATATATAACCCAAAGATCAGTGAAGTGATTATATTTTTTGCATTTTAAGAGAGAATCTCGCTAACTGCAGGATTGCTCAAACACCCCCGAGTAGATTTGAATTGAATATTTAGAATATTTTGGCATAGTAAGGTTTGACCCGAAGGGTAATCTGTTAGCTTTTGAAAGTGATCCTGATCACATTATTTGTTGCAGGCTTATAGTGTTTACATTCAAAGATTAAAGTCACATGCATAGTTAATCAGGGTAGAATCTGCACTGAAAGGCTTTAAAGTAAACGCCTTCCCCCACGGGAGTTCTAATGGCCGTCAAAAACGACAAGTAGAAACAATAAAAATAATAAGAACATATTAATAGATTAAAAAAAATGGAAAAAAATCGAGCAAATGCAATATAGACATGAGGGTCTACTGCTAATTAGTTATGAATCAATGATATGATGATATGATGAGTTAGGGGTGACCGGACCTGTAGTACCAGCACAGGGCTCCATTACAGGTTTGTTTAGAAAAGCATTGTATTCCAGCGGGAGATTGATATACGGCCACAAATCACATGAAAAAATAAGCTTCACGGAAGGAACAACATGAGGAAACTAATCGGCCTTGGCATGGTTTGGTTTCTGAGTGATGTCCAGTCATATTTCACAATTTATCCATTTTCTGTCTACATTTTACACATTGGACTTCAGACACACCACATGTCTCTGCCATCTCCCGAAGTTCTCAGGCGATTCTGACATTGTCGGATACATTACAGAAGGGAATGATCTGGAGGACAGAAACACCATCAAAAGACTTTGATGACTGGTGTGGAGACAATCCCCCTCAGATTAATGCCAGTAAGACAAAGGAGCTGGTGATTGACCTCTGCAGAAGGACCTCACACATCATCGTAAAACATCCAGGGTTTTGACATTGAAGAGGCTAACTCATATATATACCTGGGTGGTCAACTCAATAATAAACTGGACTGGTTGGACATCACAGATGTCCAGTACAAGAAGGGCCAAGGTCGCCCCCTCAGGAGACTGAGGTCCTTCGGAGTGTGCAGGACTCTGTTAAAGACCTTCTGTGACACTGTGATAGCATCTGCAATCCTCTACTGGGGTCTATTGGGGTGGAGGAGGCACAGAAAAAGACAGGAAGAGACTCAAGAGGCTGGTCAGGAGGTCCAGCTCTGTCCTGGACTGTCCCCTGGACTCTGTGGAGGTGATGTGTGAGAGGAGGATGCTCAGCGGCAGACTCCTATATCCACAGTATGAGTCAGAGGAAGTCTGACTGCTGACAGAATCTTCAACTAATCACTTTGAAACTGTGTTGTGTCTGAAAGCCAGAACTCCCTGAACAACTCATTCATTCATAATTTCATTTACATTATTGTTTTTTGGAGACTGGACTCTTTTCTTTTCTTTATATTCATCTGCACTATATTCACATACTATATTCCTACCATTTTCAATTTATTTCACCATATTTATGTATGTATATGTAAATTATATCCATGTATATATTTACATACATATATATAAATGTATACATGTCTGTTATATTTAGATTGCAGAAGTATATTTTACGCTTTGCTACTTTTCTTATGTCAATATTTCGTAACCACTGCTTCTCATGGCATCTTTAGTTGGTGAACATTAATGTGGCAGCCTATGAAAAATGAAAAATAATATTGGTTGGCAAAAGTCATTTAACTTTTTCAAATTAATACTGTTGTTGTTTTTCCGTTGAAAGTACAAAGTAGACCTACTTTACTAAAATGACTATCAATTTGTTGAAAGAAGCAATCCTGTCTAATTAATTGTCACACTTTATAAATCGCATTCCAAATCATTTGCAGAGAAGCCAGAGATATTTCATTTATCCAAGACATGACAGTTTTTTTTTCTTCAAAAGACATTGCAGTATGAAAAAAGGAAACAAATGCAGTGGGTTATCAACAAACAGATTGTCCTCCTTTCATTAGATGTTGTTAATCCTTTTTTTTTAGAGCAACAAATTACCGCTCCTATTTCTGCCACAGTTAATTCAGTCCACCTCCTCCGGCTGAGACCCACATCAACAAGCCGAGAGAGAACAGGCGGAGCAGTTTTTAGGAAAACAACGTGTTTATTAATACATTTTTCTAAATAGACGTGTGTCATTAAAGGGTTTTCTTTAGAAGCAATCGACTGTCTAAAACATTTTTACATAATAAAAAAATAATAATTTATGCTTAATCTAGTGCTGGAAGAAAAAAGGGAATAAATAAACAGAATTCTCTTGTAGATTAATCAGGGAAAATGTGAACAACACAGGAAAATGACCCTGTTTGCTGGTCTGAAGGGGGAGAATTCAGAAACTTGAGTGTTTCAGGTGGTTTAGAGGAGCTTTAGAAGGAAATAAAATCTAAATTTTGGAAAACAAAATTACAAAAGCAAAAACAAATTTAGATTATGTTACAATATTTGTCATCTGAATAGATAGACGTATATTTTTGCTTGCTGAGCTTTTGTGGGTCATGATTTCAGTAAAGTTTGACATTCACAGATTGGAGATTCGAGAATCAAAAAACCCATCAGCAAAATGTTTTCCAAACACAAATAAAACCTATTTTGCGAAATCACAAGGTAATCGAAAAACATCAGTCTTATTTACATGGAAATAAGTTTTTATCCCCCCTTAAAATCTTTACTATAAGCTATTACGTAAAAGTGCAGCGCCATGAAAAACATCCCAGACATCAGAAGACTATTTTCTACAATGCACATTAATTGAGCTTTTTGCATTTCTGCTACATTCTCTTCTCCTTGCTCACTCAGCTAACAGCCAGCTGCACATAAATATCAACGTTAATAATCCATCTTAGAGGGCATAATGATGAAAATGAGATCGTATCTCATTTTTCACCTCACGATGAAGCAAACGCGGCATCAACTGTGTGTTGTTGGTTTTTTTTCCTTTTTTGACAAGTGCAATGTTTGAAGTTCCAGAACATCGTCTTCTTCTTCTTCTTTGAGCTGTTCACTTTAAAGATAGCTGAATGGATCATCTACACTGTCCACTGTAGTTTCCTTTGTCACACGAACCAACTACATGTCCTTGCTCATCAGTTTCGGAAATTGTAAAAATGTTCCCTTTGTTTTTCCTTACGGTAAAAAAAAAGTAAACATCTGGGCCACCGTATTTTCCGGCTGGGACGAAGAGACTCTACGTGTGGACACAGATTGAATTAGAAAAACTTCTACACTTTATGTAGACATCAGTATCAAATAGGTTAGTGGTAAATGCCCAGATATATCCTTCACACAGACACTTATGCATCCACAAAATGACAGCAACGATTCCATATTTTGACGACGACTACACAAACAGCGATGGACGAGGAGGTTGTGAGGAAGTACTTTGTTAAATAAAAAGTGGTAAACATGGACGCAGCGAAGCAGTGGATCAGTGGTCCGTTAGACGATGATATTCACTGTGACATGTGACGACGGAGAAAAGAGTTAAGTTTATTACGAAGTCATGATTATTACTGTTAGGGATGAATCGCTGAAGCACATACAGTACAAACAAACACTTGTCTTACTTTATGAGCTGAGACTGAACAGTTCATTGCAGAATCGCGCGTCGCCAGTCCAGAACGCGATGACCATTAACCTTTCATTACAGCCTTACAACAACAGGAGCGAGTTTTTCTGTGCCTAACCTTCACAGAAGCACAGACATGCAGAACGACTTAATTTTTTCTCACATTGTTTGAGTACATTCTGTGTGTTTTCAGTCCGTTCATTATGGTCTGTTGACTACATATGGAGACACTGTGAGACATTGTTTTCGACTGTACTACTTTCGATTGTCATTCATGAGGGGGCAAAAGATACTGACCATGAATAAAAGATAGAGAGAGAGCGATAGAGCAGATCAAAACAGAAGGCATAATCTGTGCATAATCTGTGCGTTTGTGGGAGCCCTTAGAGCCAGGCAATCCACTGAACACAAGAATTAACAGCAGATGGACTGAAGAGCCGCAGCGGCGGCGGCACACATCTCTACTGTGGAGAGAACGCCTCGGAGCATTCCCACAAACATACTCAATAATGATCAAGACACACTAACGCTGAAATTTTCCTTAGAACCTACACACTCCTTTCTGCACATGCATCGATGAATAGACTCAGTCACACGACTCCACCAGCTTCTACGTGACCTTCAACCTCAGTCGTTTTCCTATAATGCACGTGCAGATTTTTTACTGCATGTTAATACGACACGTGCACAAAAGCTTTCTGAAGTATTTAATCGTTTTATAGGGGAGAGATTCACACCTGAAACTCCTTA